>VDFB02228415.1:0-10282 GCA_007258455.2 Sequoia sempervirens
AAAACAAGCTACACCATTAACTTCTCATTCAAATGGGCCATCAATTCTATTGATCTTAAGATTATGTGATAACATTGAAAAATGATACAATCACATTAGATAAGAAAAATAGTGAGATTAAACTTTGTCACATATATTAAATAATAGTAAATATCAACACTAGAAGGCCATATAGTAAGATATCCAAATGTGAGTGCCCAGATCAATTACTATATGTAAAAAAATTTGAGCCTACAAATTTATTGAGATATGAAAGACTTCTACCTAGAAATACAAGATAGGGATAAGTTAGATTGAACACATTTGATAATGAGCAAATAGGAGACAGATAGCTAGCAAACAGGGATTCATGTGAAAAAAATTACTTATATGATTAAACAAAAAAGCATGGGATGCAAAACAAAAGAACAAAGACATGAAAATCAAATGAGATTGAAGCTCAACGAATTAATCATAACAATTCAATAAATAATTCTATCATGAAAAGTTGAAGACATGAATAAGAAAACAAAATCACACAGAAACTTTATTAAAAAAATTGTCTCAAATTGGTAAGCAATAGAGCTCAATATTTGAATAAAAGGAACTAGAATTGAAAAAAGGGGTTCCCCCTGTTCGTGAAGAACTGGACTGCACTACACAAGTTGGTGATGGGTCTTCAACATTAAACCACATTTTCCTCAGTTTATATTTTTTAAGACACTGCAATGATTTTCTATATATTAAAAATATTAAAACCAGGTTACAACAATATTTTGCACTCTCTTTAAACATTAAATATTAAAAGGGTTTCACTCACATTCTACAACTAGTAAACTATTTACTGTTAACCGATAAAAATAAATAAAAAATAGTTTGCAGTAGTATTTCACATTCTCTTTAAACATTAAAGGGGTTTCACCCACATTTTACAACTAGTAAACAGTTTACTATTTACTATTATAAGTATTTGATTTTGGATAATGATCGTCGTTTCATTGTTGTTCCATGTTTCTGTGTTCACAACTTTTCTATAAATTGACAAAGTTTGTAAGAGATGAGACAAATATGGCTTCCTCAGAGTCTTCCATGGAAGCACATCTCCAGCTCTATGAAATAACTCTTTCAGCTACCAAGCCCATGGCCCTTCGAGCTATTGTTTTGCTTAACATTCCTAACATTAGTGCCATCCATGGTAGTGAGAATCCCCTCTGTATGGAAGAAATTGCTTCACATATTTCTACCTCCACCAATAAACCTACCCATATTGACTACCTATTTAGAATCATGAGGCTTCTTGCTTCCATTGGTGTCTTCACCGAAGAGACCATAGTAGATTATGGTGGCAAACCCCAATTCAAATATGGCCTGACTAGCCTCTCTAAGTTGCTGGTGAAAAATGGTGCCCAACAATCTTGTGCACCAATTGTGTCAGCCATTAATCTAAAGTGTATAATAGATGGTTATCAACATCTTCATGACTCTGTCATAGAAGGTTTCCATGCATTCACCAAAGCCAATGGCATGAGCTTATTTGAGTTCAACAATAATAATCCTGAAACAAATTGTCACGACCCCTATTTTTACGGTTCATATTTTACAATGTTTGATTAAATTAATTAGCAATGAAATAAAAGTGCAATGAAACAAAGAGGAATTAATTATAATTTAATTATAGATTTTATTTATTCCAAATAAATGATAATGTTTGGTTATTTAGAATGACTACTTTATTCCCAATAGAATAAAATTTCTTTATTATTTATTTAGAGAAAATATTTAATTTGCAAGTAAATAATATTTTTATATTACTTATTAAGGGTAAATATTATTGTTGCAATTTAAAGATGACATTTCTTCACTATTTACTATGGATAATTACGTAGTTGCAATTAAAATAGAATTCTTTATTATTATTTATCAAAGATAAATATCGTGCATGAAAATATATTTTATTTTGATTTTAAATATTAGGGTAAGGGAATGGAAGTGAAACCTTTAAAAAGAGGAAATTAATAATGAGAAAACACAACTTCTTGATATTCTTCTTGAATTGCTCTACAAAAATAACTGAAAAATGGTTGCCAAATAGAAGTTTTAGATTTTAGTAGATTAAAAAATATATATAGTAGAAATAAGAAGAGAAATATAGGGGAAAAGGAAAGAAGGAGAGGAAGATTCTTCAGAAAGAAAATTTCAAGGAAAGAAAGAACGGGAGAAGAAGTAGAAGAAGGGAATTTTCAATTGGAAGCAATTTTTTTTCTAGGTTTTTAAATCTCTTCTATTGCTTTTAATTTCCAAAGTGTGAGAAAGATTGTCTGTATTTTTAAAAGATTTAATCCTATTTTAAAATTGTTGTGCATAATCACTATATTGAGTGCGTGTTGTATGAAATTCATTGGCATCGCTGTACAATTTGTGCATTCCTTCCTTTTCTTATATATATATATATATTCAATATTGAATATTTTTATGTATATTTATATATAAATGATTTTGCAAATCCTTGTATTGTATATAGTATGCCAAATTTCTGTTGATTCTTTAAGCAAAATCCTATCTCAAATTGTGATACTATTATATGTTCAAATATATGTATATACATACACCGAACTGTGTAAATATATATACATATATTTACATATATAACACTTATCTTTTTAAATAAAATCGAATGGCAGAGCCTTATACCGGCGTATTTGTTTTGGATGAAAGGCATATTTTAAAGGGACCGAGGTTTTATAACCACAAAAAATGTATGTATATATTAAGTTCAAATATATGTTTTATATAAATATGTTTAGATGTTTATTCAAATGGATATGGGGATATAAATATATTTACATGCGTTGAAGCTGTATTTATTACTTCGCTGAAAGTGTGCTTTCTTGAAGTGTATATATATATTTGTGTATGTATTTATATGGATTATGCTGAGAATTAGATGATTGTATTTTTTTTAAAGTAAATATATATTTACATGGCTGAAGTTGTATTTATTACTTCGCTAAAAGTGTGATTTCTTGAAGTGTCTATAAGTATGTAAATATACACATTTAATTATATATGTGTATATATATTTCCCTTTAAAAAGAATAGATTGTATGTTACTTCAGTTGTAAATGTAAATTTATATTTATATGTATAGAAAAGAATACAAATACAATAAGTGTGAGAGCAAAATTGAAAACTCAAAAAGAACAAATGTAGAAAGTTGACTTGCAATAATAAATATATTTGTTTAAGTAGATATGTTTCTGCAATGGATTGTTTTACCTAAGAGTAATTGTGCAAATATATAAATATGCATACATTAATATGGGCAGACTTTACTTCCTAATATATATATAATTCTGATTGGTGAATGTTTCCTTTAAAATTATATAACTCCATTGTTTTAGACTAAACCATTAATAGATATGGAATATTGACTACCTTGAAAGTAAGAACACACTCAGTTATAATTTTATTTTTTTATGCGTTACATGAATTGGGTAAGTTTTGTTCCTTAAAAATGTTTACATCTTTGCCTGAAAGTATTTTTTTGTATAAATGTCATGCAAATCTATTATTTTAGATTGAACCATTTAACTTGGAAATGACTTAATTGATACCTTGGAAAACAAATAAGCATCTACACATTTGCATTTAATTACCTATATCCATAGAAATGTTAGAGGAAGGATTAAATCGAGTCAAAGTGAGTTATAGAAACTAGAGTAGAATTTATTTCTTCTGATCATTTATCTTATGAATATGGAATTTGTGACATTTTATAACATTAGATCCATATATATATAGAATTAGATTTCAATTCACCCATGCATATTATGTATTGTGAATAAATTGTGAATTTTACAAAAGGATGGAAAAATGTTGAATCATACCTTACCATATTAAAGTTTAGGTTCAATGATGACACTCTTCTCATGTATTTTGGTTTATATCACTTAGTTTATCTTGTAATTTATTGCATAAGAACGTATATTCATAAATATTTATTAGCTTATATATGTATTCTCATACATACATGAGCTATACCTTCTAAATTCCTTATAGTATTATTCTTTATTGATAAAACCTCTATGAATCATTGAGTTTAGAAGTAAACATTCTTATTATAATTATATAGGTGTGTGTGCATTCTAGTAGACCTAGGATTACTTTCATGAAGACTTATGTGATTGACATATAGCTTTAAGTGTACTTGTGTAATATTTGAGAGGTTGTTGGAGGTAGAATTGTCTTATTTGCAAATACTTGGGAGGGATTCATGATAGTGTTGGCATTACCTTACTTCCATATGCAAGGATGATGCATTGGTGAAACTTGAAAATGTTACTTGTAGATTTATGTGACTTGTAAAAGAACTTCCATATGATCCTTGTGTTATAGAAATATGTAATGAATGGTCATATCAATTGAGACAATATGATCATTGCCTATGAGGAATCTTGTAACCATTGAAACTTTGTAGCCAATAAGGCTCGGCTAGTGAGGCATTTTGTAAGACCTGCCTCGTAGGTACTTGATACCACCCTAATTTGTTATATGCTTTTCTTGAATCAATGCTTAGATACAATGTGGATGATAAATAAGGTGATCTCTGGGCAATATTCTTACATTTCATTTTGACATTACGTTGAAGGTGGAATGCACTTGTATACTATAGAATACAAATTAAAATTTTAAATGGATTACTTTGTAGTTAAGGCTTAGAATATTGATTTAACAAATTTATGTGATATACAATTGTTACTTATGATCATGTTGGTAATGTGCAGGAAGGTAATGATGTTAGCATGAGGAGGGAGAACCATCGAGAGAAAATCAAAAGACTTCTTTTTGAGGATATAAAATTGACCCAATTTGGGGCCTAAAAATAGGTAGAGTTAATGTATTGGAAAACTAAGGTTGTGAGGGTTGTATAGAATGGCTAATTTATTTTTTGGGGTTGTGAGGGTATTTATTTATGTGTCATGTGATATGTAAGTTGGGGTTAAGGTCAAAAACCATTATCCAAGTTTGAATTTCGGATGGGTCCTTAAAGGGACCTTTAAATAGGGTTGTTGGTCTATTTCTTGGGTTGGGATGCATAAATAAACCCCCTAGGGTCTAAACCATGATGGTAGGGGTCAAGTGGGCATACAATAGGCCCCAAGGACATGCTTTGACTCCTGAAAAGTCTTCATAATGAGGAGTGACGAATTTTGAGTAAAATATGGGGTGAAAAGATTGCGGAGTTGTCCAAGTGCATGTACCCCTCTTAAAGAAGGAAAAGACCCTCACTGATGAGGGAGGTACAGTTACACCTCCCCATCCAAGGGTTACAATTTGTGAGATTCCTTTATATTGGGGGAGGAAGAAGGAGGTGGGTGTTACCCACTTCTCCTCTTGGAGAACTTGAGTAGAGATGGTGGGAAGAATGAGAAAGGGAAGAGGAGTCCACTCCTTTGAAAAGATAGGGATCAAGATTTTTTTGGCTTGGAGAGGAAAGATGGTTACAAGAGTTCAGTCCCTTTAGAAAAGAGATAAGTTCCTCCTATTTCCATTTATCCTTGTTGATTAGTTGTAAGAAAGTAATGTAATGTATGATTTTATGGTTGAAAACAAAAGTTAGAGAACCTAGATGCATGTATTGGTGTTGTGTTAGTTTAATCCCTTGTGAAATTGATAAAAGACTCCAATTATCTTCATGGAGCTTAAAGAATTCCTTGCTCGGGGGTATGGCTAGAGCCCATGAGGTTCCATAATTCCATTATGGTAGCGTGGAGAGCAAGCCTTCATGCATTGGTTTGTCAAGTATTTTATTTCCATGTATGGTTGTAATGGTGAGAGTTTAGTAAATAAATGGTATTTTATTGCAAGGGAGAATGATTTTTCCTTGATCTTGTATTAAAAGAAATATTATGTGGAAGAAATTGTTCATTTCAATTGCAGAGATATAGGTAAAGACGAAACAAAACTAGTTGGGGTTGGAGAGTTACAAATAAGATAAGTATTAGACAAACTAAGACTCTCATAATGAAATCTGACTTTTTAAATATTTGATTTATCATTAGGTATCATTTAGATGTGCAAGTGATTTAGAAAGGGTAGCATCCTTACTATTGCTCTGTTTCATTCAAGTATGAAGTTGCTACCTTAAACTCATTTTTTGTAGAGAATAAGGTTATTACTGTTTTCTTTGGGGAGAAATGAGTTACGAACGTAAATAATATCTTAGATTTGCATATATATCATGGTCACAGCTTGTAAATCCTACATGCAAATATTAGGAATAAATAGATCAGTTGTTGTCCGAAAGTAAAATTACATCTTATAAATTTGTTAAAAAAAAGTAAGAAGAAAGAAAAGAGAGAAAAAGAAACAAAGAAAAAAAGAAAGAGAGAAAAGCGTAGGGAGATTTGATTATACTTGGTTATCATGGCAATAAGTGAAGCCTTATGAACACTGGTTAACCTGGAACTCTTATAAACACTTAGTTAACCTACGCATTGTAATAATATTCATTGCTAAATATTATAGTACTCAAGCTTTCTTTTCTTCCTAAACTAATTTAAAACTAGTGTAAGGGAAATCGTTGATGTTGCCCAATCTTAATATATGGCGGTTCCACGTCTTAGATCACACGTCAGGTGAAAGACTATTATATACTAATACCCAGCAAATATATATATATGTGCACAGCCTTGACTGCGGCCTGTGCAAGCCAATATCTTTGCATAGGGTAGCCAATGATTGTGTTGTGAGGCGTGTTCCTCCTTTCGACCTGGAGGAGTACATTAAAATAAAATAAAAAGCAGAAGGGGTAGCAAGAAAATAAGACTTGTTATTCACAGATCAAGAAATAAATAAATGGAAAAAGGCGATTAACTTAGCATAAGTAAATGTCAACAAACCCTCTCTTTCAAGGCCATAAGGATGCATGGAAGATTATCAATCAGTATCTCCATACAGAAACAGGCGTAAAAATCGCCTCCAATATATGTTTCAACTGTATCTCAAACCAAGGAAATACCAGATTAAATGTGAAGATGTAAAATGAAACAACACCTGCTACTCCTTCAATGGTGTAGGTACTCGAGGCTACTACTCTGGCTGTAGGCATTAGGTAAGCATCATTGATTTAGAGGGAAGGTGGTCGAAGTTGCTATTAGGTCAACTAGTTAATTCGTGAATGTTGCCCACCTTATAAATGCTTTGCTTTGGATATCTGCAACCTGTTGAGCAAATGTCCCTTCCTGTTAGAGGCAAACGTAATCTTTACGCAGCCTTAATGGCTGGCAATTGAATACTGTGATGTTTAGACTTTTATGAAATGACCTCAAGGTGGTTTCGAATAGGTCTGCCAAACTTTGAAGTAGTTGGGATTGTTCCATCATCATGGTACCCATCTCTTAAATACCTCTTCTCCTTTTGCTGTCGTCCATATCTCTAAGTGTTGTCCTCCTTTTGTATTAAATGCAGCATGGGAGAGTGTGATGCACTCAACTATATCGACAACTCTCAAAGCTACACCCATTACTAGGATCTCAAGGGTAGATGTGGACCACCGATTACAGTTGCCATTATTGCTTAAACTGTTATGGTAGCCTGACTTATTATTTAGATCCTCATCCAGCCATAACTCATAATGGAAAATAATATTGCTGATCACAATCATTTCAACATTTCTCTAATAGTCTTAAAAAGAATATATATACGTATGTTGTCATTAATATTTAAGTTTAAAAGAGTTGAGCGTATCTAGAAGATCTCTTGGCTCACTCAACAAGAGTAAGGTGCAGCAGTAGGAATATTTATGTCTGAAGGAAATTCTGACCCTCATGTCTGTCAGATTGCCATACTCTTAATCCCCTAAATCACCATTGTTACTCGTGAATTGTTTCCAAATTATTCTTTTAATTTATTGCTTCCTCTTCATTCACTTAATCATTGCTTATTTTGATACTAATCAAGGTCATCTTCTTCTTGATTTGCTACCTTGTAATGTATTACTCGTTGCAATATTGTGATCTTCTCAACCGCTAAATATATTAATCTCATAAATAATTGTTGTATAGTAACAAACGTAACCTCTCCTTTAGATAAAAAAGGATTGTTTTTTTAAATAGAGGCTCATTGCTGCACATAAAATATAATATTCTTTTAATATAGTAGTCTGTGCGTGCTATTTCTTTTTATGAATCTCGGTAAGAAATGTGAATGAATTTAGCCAAATTAATAAATAATGTAGTGAATCTTGGAGATTTGATGCTCTCTCTCGGCAATTCCTTTGGAGTGGTAACTTGATGACTTCTAAGTGGAGCCTTGTTAAATGGGATTCTGTGTGTAGACCAAAGCAGGAGGGTGGTCTTGGTTTACGCTCTTCTATTTTGAATGGGCAAGTTCTTGCGGTGAAGCTTTACTGGCGCTGGTGTACTAATCAACACCAGTTGTGGGCCCGTGTTCTTAACTATAAGTATCTTCGTGGTGTTGCTTCTTATGAGGTTCCTCGCTATCCTCTGGAGGGGAGTGGTTCTATGATTTGGTCTACTTTGAAAGTGGGAGCTCAATTGATTAAGCAGGCACTTTTTTGGATCTGTCACTCGGGATCACAGGCTCTTTTTTGGTGGGATTCTTGGGATGGACACCCACCTATTCTTTTTGCTTTTCCTCGTCTTCAATCCCTCTGTGATGTTTTTACTACTGTTAGTTGGGACACCATAGAGCATTACAAGATTGTTGAGCATTGTGGCTCTATTGTCTCTTTTCGTTGGAAGCACCCTTCTGAGTGGCCTCCTGGGGCTCTAAGGGGGATAGGCAGGAGCTTGCTCAACTTTTGGCTTCTTGGGCTTGTAATTCGTTGAGGGGACCTGATATTTTAGCTTGGGATGGCTCTGATAAGTCTGGGAAGTACTTTGTGTCTTCTGGCTATAAGCATTTGGGTCGGCAGTTGTTTGGGGCTATTGAGGTCCCTTGGTGGAAGTATGTTTGGTATAAGTTGTCCTGGCCCAAGTGCAATTTCTTCATGTGGTTGGTGGCTCAAAACCGGTGTCTTACTTGGGATAATTTATGCAAGCGGGGTTTCCAGGGTCCCTCTTGTTGTGTGTTGTGTCGTGAGGCTGAGGAGTGTGCTTCTCATCTCTTCTTCCAATGTTCCTATGCTCGGGAGATTTGGCATCGTTGGTGGCGGGTGTGGAATGTGCCCTGTACGCATGTTTCCTCTTTGGCTGAGTTTGTGGATCGGGGGAGTAGGGCCCCTGTTTCTACTTCCTTTCTTCAAGCTGCTTGGGCGATTGGCCCTTCCCTCATTATTTGGAATCTTTGGTTGGAGAGGAATCGGCGGATTTTTCAGGATCTGCTGATGGGAGCCCCTCGCTTGTGGTGGAAAATTTTGCATTTTGTGGGAGAAACGATCGTGGCTAAGTGTGATCTGACTGTTCCAGTTGCTCCTTCTGATGTTGGTTGTTTCAACCGCCTTCATCTTCCTCCTTCGCATCGGCAGCTTATGCGCAACAGGTGTAGGCATCCAACTCCGAAGGTGAATAGGGAGGGAAGATGGTCTCCTCCTCCTCAAGGCACCCTAAAAATTAACACGGATGGCTCTTCTCGTGGAAACCCTGGTCATGTTGGTATTGGTGGTGTTGGTTGGGATAGTTCTGGGGATGTTCAATTCATTTTCTCTATTTATAAGGGTCTTCATACTAATAATCTTATGGAGGCTCAGGCAATTTTACTGGCTATGGAGCGGGGCAGCCAGTTGGGGTGGAGCAGGATTATGTGTGAATCAGACTCCCAAGTTGTGGTGAACTTGCTAAACAGGCGTAGGATAGATGATGTCAGTTGGCACCTAGCTTTGATTATTGAACAAATTCTTGATCTTTGTGGTTCTCTTGAGTTTGTTACTTTCACTCATATTCCTAGGGAGTGGAATGGTGGTGCTGATTGTTTGGCTAAATGGGCTTCTGATCATATTCATGATTGGAATTTGTTTGATCGGGGTCAATTACCCCCTGATTTGTCTCAACAGTTGGACCATTTGGTGGAGCTAGACAGGCTTTTGTAATGGCTTTGCTCTATAATTTTACAGTGTTTTAATAAAGTTTTACCCTCTTTTATGTTAATGAATGAATGGGAAAGTAATAATAATATTATTATAAATCTACTTGAAGTTATATTGGGAAAATTATGTTAATATCATGGTTAATAAAACTATTATATTGGTTTAATAAAATAGCATTATCAATAGTAAAGTAATTTCGGATTAAAAGTTAATTTTATTAATTGTTTCGTGATAATAAAAATATTATTGATAATA
>VDFB02228420.1:0-64011 GCA_007258455.2 Sequoia sempervirens
ATTTCTGCATAAATTAAATATGAGAATTCTACTTGTTTTATAGAACTTGATCACCTCAAGTTCCTTTGCTTAATCAAAAACTTTATTCCCATTTGCTATACTTGATGAAACACAACAATTGAGTTAGCAATACAAAGAAATTCATAAAATCAACTTTTTCTCTGATGAATCAGATTCTTTTCTAAAATTTGCAACAACAAATAGAGCAGCCCAGTCATGCTCACCTCCCAACCATAAGACTCAGATTCTTTTCTAAAATTTGCAACAACAAATAGAGCAGCCCAGTCATGCTCACCTCCCAACCATAAGACTTGTCAAGTCCACCCCTGAGCAAAAACTAAACCAATTGCCAAAGTAGATTTAAAACAATTAAACATCAACACCGACTCACACACATAGAATCTATTTACCAAATTCTGGTAAAGGGGGAGAAGGGGGATTCCCTTCCCTCTTGGGGTACAAATAATTAATTTCATATATAACTCCATACACAATCTCGACCACCCATCCAACAATCTCCCCAACCACCACTGCCATCCATCCAACCAACTTCCCACACTACCACCTTCACCCAACCCACCTTCATTCATTACAAAAACCAATGGCCATGTTTTTTTTCCCAATACCATTCAAAATTCCATATTTTCATATTTGATCAACCATTCCCAAGAGAGGCTTCGCACCCTCCTCAACCCCACATGAAGGAGGCTCTCAGCCCTCAGGCGAGATCCGCTCCTTCTACACAAACAACAACAAACATCTACCAAGAATTCATTAACAACACAAAGACCACCATTACAATTTACAACAGGCAAGAATTCATTAACAACACAAACAACACAAAAGCATACCTTGGTTGTCCAAGTTAGGATTAGCCCAAAATGACTTTTCCAAGTTTAACATTCTACAACCATTTCATTCTAGTCCTGCCCCCATTCTCTCCCCATAAGCAAAAAATAAATAAAGAAAGAGAACAACCTTTCATTTCCTCTTCCCCCAACCATTAAAATTTCTTTTGAAAATAAAAGAACTCACAACTTTTCAATTTCCTTAATACAATATCCAAATAAAAGGCTAATCCAAATGAAAACACATTTCCCCTTCACACATAAAATCAAATTATATATTCAATAGTCAAACCACTAATAAACATTTAGGATTTGGGCTTTTTCTCCAAACCATAAGGACTGGGAGTACCCACTGCAACAACTTATTAAAATATTAGTGCACTAACATTAAATATAAACATTAATTCCTACTAACATCAATTAAATATATATGATCTAACACGATGATTAAAAGTATTTATTTTTGTAGAAACTAAACATCACCAATATCCAACTATAATTTATATAAAAAGATGAAATCAAACCAAAGTAATATTAGTGATGCCTCACATTCTCCCCCTCTAGATACAAGCTTCCTCCTGAAGCTTCCTTCCAATATGTTCCTTTTGTAATCCAAACACCTTGAAGATATCCCACACATGTGTCATGTGAATTCTTTGAACTTCCTTGTCTAACTATTAATATTTCATGCTCCCAACCCAAAATCACAGAAGTACTCATTAGTCAATTTCACTCGAACTATTTTGATGCAGTAACTTCATATGAGAATGCAAATTAATACACTTAAGTCTATGAATAATAGAACTAATAAAACTCTTAAATAGTACCAAATCTCTTTTGTTCTTTCAAATGACTCTAGCTCAATTATTAGAGATCAAGATTTAACCTTCAATAAATAATTAATCATTAAATCAAAAGAAAACCAGAACTAGAATATTTGGAGAATAGATGAATAAAAGCTCGAGAATAAAATTGAAGTCAAATTTTACCCAATGAGTTTATATGGAAATAGAATAAAATAAGATAAACCCCCCTTTTGATTATTTAACTTGCACTCTACTTCAATAGGTAAAGAAGTTTGTAGTGCAATAAAGCATCAACACGTTCCTTAAGAGAACACACCAACTGATGAATCTTTTGCATATTTGATAGTTTGACCTCCCAATTAAAATCAAGGATTACACAAAGAAAAGAAAACTAATATTTCTTTTCTTTGCAAAAGTAAAGGCTAATTCTTTCATCACTTTAGAATACAGTTTGCATGATTTTCAAATCAATACCATGTATAGAAATGAAATCAGAGGAGGTGATGATAAATTTAAGCTAAGAACAATCCATCAATTTAGTAGGATGGACAACTTCAACAAAATTAAAATCAATATAAGCAAGATTTTGGAAGATAAATAAAGAGTTATGGAAATAAAAATGTAAGCAAAGTCATGAACAATGTAGATCACATCACTAGACCACTAGAAGGAGATCATGCTAGCAAAAATATAATATACAAATTAACCATTCGATCATAAATTTTTTTAGAGGTGTAGAAATACAACAATTACTTTCATCAAGATGAATATCTCAATACCCATAAATCAAGCAATGACATACTTGATGAAGACTTATTGAACATACCTAAACTACTAAAGCCAAGGTTCAATTAACTTCTACTCACAAAAATAGGTGCCAACTTCTTCATTTAGTACTTGCTTAGCTTTAAAACCAATTGATTGTCCAACATTCAAATATTTCACCTACTAGTTTTAAAATAATGGTGTGTTTGTACCAAATCAAGAACTCTCACTATTAGTAAAAACATGCAGCTATAGGGTGAGAAAAAAAATCATCTAAGATGATTACTATGGTTCGTGCAATCGACTAACAATTACTATTGAAGCTACCAAAAACTATGTCAGTCTTAGCCCTGAGGAATAATATTTCAGATGCAACATAGATTCTCACTAGCATTGTGAAGTCCACAGGTGCAAAAACTCATAGCTTAACTCACCTAAAGAACTTGACATTTGATTTTTGATAATATACATCAAGATATTTTAAATCCCCATTTGGGGTGTAGCATTTTCACTCCACCAAAGCCTATGTTTGTGCATTAATATTCATCTAAAAGAATTAACATTCACAAAGATAATGTACAAAAACCAAAGCCAATATGCCTCAGGTTCATGGAGCAAGCTACCCATCATGTATAGCAACAAATAATAAAATCAGAAACATGAGAAGCATATATCGTTTGTAAAAATAAGTAATGATTGTTACCCTAGTGCACCACAAATTTACGCTCCAAATACCAATGAATGCCTAAAAAGAAATTCTATTTATCCATAAAAGAATAACCAATACATTTCATAGAATATCAAATGTCACATCCAATTACCAAGAGAGTTTTTGTCCTGTCAACATACCTTTTTATGCTTTGCTTACCAATTCGAGGATTCTCTCAACTTGCATGACCTGGAAAGAAATCAAGGTTGCAACATCTCCACTTTGTTTTCTTGCATCCATACTCATTCCTTTTTACTGCTTTTTATCCTAAAGCTCCTGAGTGTTGCAACGTAAGGCTCTGATACCTATGTAATGCCCCCTTCAAAAAAAATATTAATCTTGCCATTATTCAAGATATTAATGTCAGAATATTAAAATAAAAGATAACGAATTGTATTTAAATTTAGAAGTTATAATGTCTTTTTGATACAATTGAGCAAAGAATTAATTCACCAATTTAAATATCTCCAATAAAAATTAATATAAGGAACTAAGTGTTGATAACGTTAAGGTAACCCAACTTGTGCTAAAAATGTATTACTTCAAAATATTTAACATTTAGTTAAAACTAATACTAGTTTTTCATCCTTCTATTTCTTTTCTTATACTTCTTTAAAATTATTGATATTTCATAATTGATCTTGTGTTTATATATATAAGGACAACTATATAAAAATAATAGCTTCCCAAAAGAAAGGAAGAATTAGTAATACAAGATAAGTTACTTACTCATTAACATACAGTTTAATGTTATGGATGTGATAAAGAAGTTAAAGCATTACTTGATAGGTTACAAACACATGAACCAAGTATCAAAATGCTCAACACTTGCTAATAATATCCTAGAGATCTCTAAATAACTACAATTTTTGACATAGGTATCGTGAAGAGCTGTCTTCATTCATCTTTTTGACCTCTAAATATTCACTAAAAAATAATTATATATTTGAAAGAGCTCATCTAGAAAAAACAAGAGCTGCAGGGCAACGAAGTTCCTGCCAAAAAGTTATAGAATAGTTATGTTTTAATTAGTTGTGTTTAATAAATTTAAAATTGTTTGGGAAGACTATAATAGGCATGAGAGGGAAATTATAACATTTGGTAAGTGCAAGTTTACTCCATGGTGTATGAGAAAGTGCACACGAAGCCTATGCCTAGAATCAATCCATTATTAATAAAAGAATTTAGAGTGAGAAAACTAGTAGCATGTTGGATCTATCCTAAAAAAGCCTCATCATGGTTGAAATTATTCTCATAAGTCCTCACAGTTTTTACAATTATGTGCTCCCTAAAATTGTGAAGAATGATTTTTTTCATTTATCTAATTCAATTGCTTCTATTATGAATTGAAGAAAGATAGGGGGTATTCCTATAATATTATTTAAAATTAGGGGAGAACTTATAAGTCCATGTCAATTTTAATAATTGCAGACAAAAATGATTTTTTTACCTTTGATTGAAATCACCCCATTGGTTTTCATCCAAAGGGTAGAATTAGGCAATTTGTCTTAAAAAAGGTCACCCTCTTGTACAAAATGATAAGAAAACCTTCTAACTATAACTATAATTTATATGGGTTGTGTGATGATAATTTTATGCATAATATCAAGGATAATGGTTTCTTGATTATGGATAATGATTCAAATAGCACTAAAGGTTGGCATAACCTTATCAAATATTTGCAAAGAAAATTAAAAAATTAAAATTAAAATTAAAATTAAAGTAACAAAACACTCACATGATTTATAAATTGAAACAAATTAAAAACTCTCCTAAAATATTTGCATAGATTCAAGAATAACCCAATTTGAACCATGCTTACCCCACATAGTCTTCAAGGGCCTATAATCATATGAAAGATTTACCAAAAAAAAAAAATCATAAAAAAAAATAGATAGCACGATTTAACAAATTGAAACGAATTAAAAAAATTCTCAGAGAATAACTAAAGAGCTTGGGCATAACCCATGTTTACAAGTCATAAGAAGGTGAGTCCAAGATTTACAAATTAAAATTAAAATTAAAACAATTTAGATAACATTATTTAACAAATTAGAATTAGGGTTAGGTTTCATGTTAAGGTTATTATTAGGATTAAGGTTAGGGTTATAATTGGATATAGAATTAGGGTTAGGTTTATAGTTCAGATTAAGGTTTACTTTACAATTACATATAGAATTAGAATTAAGGTTATTATTAGGATTAAGGTGAGGGTTATAATTAGATATAGAATTAGGGTTAGGGTTATAGTTCAGATTAAGGTTTACTTTATGATATTTATTTTTCAAAGATTTCAAAGATTTTTTAATTTTAAGTATATTAAAATAGAAACTTGTAAATTTAGGAAAGTTCTTCCACACTCAATTTTCTAGGGACCCATCATGCCCAAAGGGACCATCCATATTATGTTGCAAAATAAAAATATTATGTTACAAAATAAAATCAAAACTAAATAAAATATAAAATTATAATATTATTATTTAATATATTAAATTATATTTTAGATGGTATAAATGTTACATATATATTGTATATATATTATAATATTATAATGATGTTAAAATTATATATTAGATATTATATATGTTACATATGTATTATATAGTGTATATATTATAATTTTATAATATTATAAAATGTTGTTAAATTAATAATATAATATAATCAACATATATTATTTATTTGAATTTGTTATTAGATTATTTTATATATTTGAATTTAATAAAATGGAAAATATAATAAATAAATATGAGTATAAATAAATATATATTTATATTTAGTATTGAAAAAAATTCACATAATGTATTATTAAAAAGAATGTTGTAATTGACTTAAATTAACTTGTAAATATTTTTTATAAATATATCTATTTTATCTCACAAGTATATTATATGTAATGCTCGAGATTAGATGGTAGTTAAAAAGAGAAAATAGAATAAAATAAATAAATAAAAATAAATGGCATGAAGTTCAACCATGCTCTTCTTATCATCTATTGTGTTTTATTTTATTTTAAAGAAAATGAGATTTGCTTCGTCATCGATTGTTGACTACCAGTTACCTATGTGTTCCACATAATAAAAAAAATCCTAAATATTAGTTGAATATTTTTTTATTACCCACCATTCCATAATAAGAAGTAATGGGAGCACAAAAATCACTTATATCGGGTGAAAATTGTGTACCAATTAGATTCAAGAGAATTGATTTTTGAAATATATTTTGTTATATAATTCGCATCTATACATTGATAACAAACTGAAAAAATTCAAATAGAAAAATAGTAAGTTCTCATTGGTTAAAATGATAGTTATTAATAACCAGTTATGGTGGTGCCTATAGTTCCCTGGCTAGTACTAAAAATATTATAAGTTATAGTTTATTAATAATTTATTAAATTTATTCCCTATTTCAAAGAAACTAAAATTAGAGATAACTCATGCAACCAATTTGCATGAAAAGAACATAATAAAAAATAGTTTTGAAAATATTCTAAATTAATATATATTTTTATATTATAAATATTATAAATTACAGTTTATTAATAATTTAATAAGTTTATTCATAATTTAGTAAGTTTATTAATAATTTAATAAGTTTATTCATAATTTAGTAAGTTTATTCACTGGTTTCACTTAAACTAAAATTAGAGATAACTCATGGAAGCTGGTTGCATCGAAAGAGCATAATAAAAAATAGTTTTAACAGCACTTAGTCTAACAAAAAAATCTACGCCTATTGATACTGCACATGAGTTTTATTGTGCAAAAACTATGCGCTTGGCGGTTGAATGGAGATGCATGAAGAACCGTTATGAATGCATTGAATGCATGTCTTCACTATACAAATATTATAAATATAGGCCCATCTGAAATCTCTTGATTATATGTTTATTTTATAGTATAAATATAGACCCACATGCATCTTTAGTTTGTGTTTGAGCAGTTTCAATTCAGAGATATGGAATTCAGGTGCACCAGTAGGCAGTATTGGAACCTTATTGCTTTGTTTTCAGTGGTCCTCATAGTTAGCAGTGAGCATTCAGTTTATGCAAATGATAACTGCTATAGTTCAATATACCAGTTTGGGGACTCATTAGCAGATACAGGGAACCTAATTATGTCTGGTCCTGGTGTATTCAATGCAATCACAGAGCTTCCCTATGGAGAGACCTATTTTAATAAGTCCACAGGCCGTTGCTCTAATGGAAGACTTGTTATTGATTTTATTGGTATGTTTCCAATGCTCATATCATTCCCTTGAGTGAATTTATTCACGCTTTTTTCTTTGCAGCCAAGGTTTTGTTAGATTTTTCAGCTGAGTGTTTTGCTAAGTTACAGGTAGACATGAATATGGAACAAAGCTTTCTCTCAACCAGGGGATATGGCGTTCTATTTTACTGAGGTTATAATGGTATTTCTATGGTTTTGATATTGGTGTATTGTTTTGTATGGTTAGCCAAGGAATATGGACTGTCATTTTTGCCTCCATATTTAAGCAAACTCGCAGACTACAGTTCTGGTGTGAATTTTGCCGTTGCTGGTGCCACAGCCCTGGATGTCTCATTTTTTGAAAAGAGGCAAATACCCATTTCCACAAATCTCACCCTAAACACTCAGATCCAATGGTTTAAGGATTTTAAGAAGATGTACTGTTCTAGCACAGAAGGTTGGTGGGTTTTTTACAGTACTGTTGCAGTGAATACATTGATGCAATTATTATTACTCTGATATAACACTGTTGGTTTATAATCAACGTTTTGATGGTGCTCATTGTGCTAGATTGTGAGGGGCATTTTGAAAATTCATTATTTGTCCTTGGAGAGATTGGTGGAAATGATTTAAATTACCCTTTCAGTCTGGGATTGCCAATAGAAGAGGTCAAAGTTTTTGTACCTTTCATCATCCAAGCGATTAAAACAGCCCTTGAGGTTGGTTAGATTTCTATTATGGATATTTTTTGAATTTCTATTGACTATGACATTTTATTTACTTGCATAACATATGTAAATCTATCATATCTGTGATGTTCATTAGGCAGTGATTCAAGAAAATGTGAAGTTACCTATATGACCTAGGTAAATTTATTGTATCTTTGATGTTTGTTAGGCATTGATTGAACAAAATGCAAAGAAGTTCTTGGTTCCAGGCAATTTGCCTATTGGGTGTTCACCTTCCTATTTATCAACAGTCTCAATCAATTCTTCATCGAGCTTTGATGAGTTTGATGATATTGGGTGTCTGATCAAATTTAACAAATTTTCTCAAGATAATAACCATCTTTTGAGAATTATGTTACAAGATGTGCAAAGAGATCATCCAGATGTTTCAATTGTATATGGAGATTATTATTCAGCTGCAATGAGAATTCTAAGAAATCCTAAGAAATATGGTGAGTAATATATGTATATAATTAACTGTATTTTTATATGCTCTCTGTTGCCTCTTTAAAAAAGAAATTGAATCATATTAATGGCTGAGAATTTAATTGGGAATATTGGATGTTTGATGGTGCAGGAATGCAGAAAAATGTTTTAAGGGTATGTTGTGGAAAAGGTGGAAAGTATAATTACACTCCACCTTTTAGTTGTGATAGAAATGCTACTTTGTGTTCTAATCCCAAACAATATTTCAACTGGGATGGTGTTCATCTTACAGAATCTGCTTACAAAGCCATAGCCCACATGTTGATTAATGGCAAGTTCACCTTTCCACCTTTGAATATGGTAAACAAAAATTGCAGAAGTCCAGAAGGAATCTAAATTTCTTGCTCAAACACTTCATCATCTATAAAATGAGAACATTTCATATGATGTATTTGTATAAGAAAAAGGATCATTATAGCCTCTCGCATTCTGTATTTGTTGCACTTTTGAATAAGAGGAGAAGCCCACCCTAGTCTCTCAGTACAGGTACTGTTCTTACAATTTTAAAATAAGAAAAGGCTGTTCATAGCCTCTGAATTCTTATATTCTGCTCCTTTTTAACAGAATTTTTTGTATTATTGGGCTTCTTCCATTTTAAGAGTTTATGCTAGTATAGCGTTAGCATCTACTATAACAGTTGTCTTTCAGAATATACACTTGATGTCAGGAATGATTTAATGGGTTTTTTATCAGTCAGAGTTCCAGAGGAAAAGACAAAACAGTTAAACCTAATCATGGCACATGTAATCCACTTCATGTGGCTGGTGTGTGTAGCTAATCAAGACAAAATTGTTAAATTCTTAAAAGCAACCAAAAAGGTCTTTTATTACAGAGGTATCCCACTCATCAAATTTAAACTACATAAAACAAAGGAGAAGATATAAACTACCATGTTTGCCTTGTCTCTGTTATTTTATTTTCTAGTTGAAAGAGGAGTTGTCAGCGGGAATGCCACCCTCAATGATATGGTGTTAGAATTTAATATTAAAATTTCTACATTAATGATGATGCATAAACGACTATTAATTGCCGAAACTTCCATTTCCCGTCTCTGTCATCAGAAACGCAACGCAAGACTACCTTTCCCGTTATAACTGACGAAACGCCGTTTTCGTTTTTAACGGCAGTTTCTAGGTCGATAATGACATTGCACGTTTAGAAAAACGAATTCTGTTTTCAAGCGATCCATTTTTTCCACTTTCTGATTATATCTTGATTTTTGTAAAAGTTCTTTTTATATTTGGATTTTTATAAAATATCACTGCGATTATAGAATTGATACTTATAACGCTGAAGGCCTTTTCTATATGAATTCAACCGTTGATTCTCACGATTGAAGTCGATATCATTTAAGTATAATACAAGACGACTGCATATATTTGGATCATCAGATTTTCCTTTACTTTTTTCTGCCGATTTTTTTCCTTTCATTCATTTCTGTTCACGCATTGCATGTTATTACTACGACAAGTGAATTACCTGATTTCACACAAATTGTCTTGAATTGTCAACGATGCCGACAAGAAAAATGCAGAATCTAAAACATAGACAGAGACACATAAAACAGAAAATTCAACACAGAAAGTTACAGCTTTGTTTTATTCATTGACTTAATAAAAACAGGTTACCAGAGGTCTTAAACAGATCGAGAGGCTGCTAAAAATAGCAATTGTCTAACGATAATCACATGCATAAAAAAATAAAAAATATTAATATTATTTTATAGTCCACGAATACCAGGCGATCTGTTTTTGGGTCTACAGACAGCTTACAGTATATATGGGACTCCTCATACTCCCAAATCTGAGGGAGGCACCCAACTCGTGCTCCACAATATGAGGTGTACATACCTTACCCCCATGAAAAACTATTGTTATTTTCTACTTTTCTCATGGGAACTGGAGTCTGGGAGAATAACTGTGCATGGAAGCTAAGTGAATTGCATGGCAATGATACTCAAGGATCACTTATAAAAACAAATGGATATAATTTGTAAAAAAACATATAATGAAATCCTACCAAAACAATTTTTTATTTTTTATTATTTATTTATTTATTTTTAATTTTTTATATTAAATATAGTTCAATAATCACAACAGATATCACAGTACATTACATTAGGCCTATTATGGCCTTATTTGCTGCTCTATACAAAAATTGCTTACTGTGAAAGTTTGCCGCTGTGTACAAAGCATATTTTTACATATAACACTGTAAGCTAATATGTGATCTTCCTATTACATGCTCTTCATAATCTTCCTTATGAATTCCATTAAGTCTCGGCCCATACAGTCCCAGCCCACCTTTAACTTCTTCTTTGTAATTGCCATTATATTTTCTCTGAAATTGCATGTACTCATCCCTGAAAATAGTGTTTTCGTTAGAGTTGAACGGCCATTGCCTTGTGTAGATGTCATCTTCCTGATTGGTTTCTATCTTTTCATTCTTTCACACCTTTACAAGTTTTTCCTTTTATCTTTCGAGTGCAACTGTCACTTGCATTGAAAGGAACAAACAGACAAGTCTTGTCAAAGATTCAATAAATGCCCTTCTTCTTCCTTTGATACTTTTATTCGTTCCTTGCTTTTCAGATATACCATAACATTTCAATAGTTAAAACAAGCCAAAAAAAAAATATTATCTAGCTTTTCAACTTTTACAATTTGACTAATTAAAATTTCCATGTTTCTTTTGCAAAAAGACAAGTCAAAGAAAATGTGATCAAGAGTTACAAGTTTTTTGCACATTTCACAAATTTCTACAGAAATTCTAGGTAGAGAGAATGAAAGCTTTTTATTAGCCGTCGCCATTTAAAACAGGTTTTTATTTATTCAATTATACTATTCCTGTTTCATTTTAAAGATCCTTTTCCATCTCTTCTCATTTTCATTTAATCTTATCTTTTATTAAAATGTTCTATGATGTTGGAGTCACTAAGAGTGCTGTATTAAAATGTTCTATGATGTTGGAGTCACTAAGAGTGCTGTATTAAAATGTTCTATGATGTTGGAGTCACTAAGAGTGCTGTAGATTTTCCTAGAGTTCATGGTATCCAACATGGAGCCATAAAAAGTTGTCCATATTAATTACCTCACTGTTTTCATAGCAACCCCAATTAACTGCAGGATTTATTTTATTTTTCCATGAGTCTCTTAGAATTGAGTAAGTTCTTCATTGAGTTTTAGGAAAATCAAATTTATTTCTAAGGGATTCCCATGTTTTTATTTGGTTATTAGTAATAACAAAATTGATGTTTTTGATATCTTTTTTGGCCCAAGCCTTTGCTGAGCAGCCTTGGAGTAGTGTTAGGTATTTGTCATTATGTTGTAGATTCCATCAGATAGATTTGTTTCTGCAACATCTAGTGTTTTTGTTGTTGAATTTTTCATTAATATTAATGTTTCTGATTAAAAAAGCAAGGTAAGGGTCCTAATCCTAAGCAAAACAAGAATGAAAAACAAGGCCACCGGGCTAACTGGTTCAAACAATAGAAAAGCTAGGTATAGGCCAACTAGAGAACAACACAAAATTAAAGATAAACAATGGCAAAGATAAAAGATCAAATGACACACAAGCCTCAAAGAGAGGCATGTAGGCCCCCCCCAAAAAAATAGCTAAAGAAACCAACTAACATGGAGACTACTCCAAGTTTTGACTATTAATTAGGTTCCATTCTTGCTTGAGCAACTCCATGTCATTCTTCTAGGTGTTCTAAGCTTTACCAACAATATTCTCCTTTGGGGTGTTAACATCCAATTTTTCCTGCTTGTGTTTTATTTTTCTAATCATTGAAAGCCCATAAACCATTCCAAATATTGCCCACTTCATGATCTCGTGAGTGATAGAAATCATGTTACTTAAAGCACTATCCAACCAACTAAACCTCCCCTAAAATTTAACAATATGATTCTTATAAAACTAGAGAGTATCGCTTCCCAAATCCTCCTCCTCCTTTGAGCTCATTATAGCCTTAAAATTCTCTTCCTCGTATTCTAAGCCTATACCTTCCTCTATTTCCTCCAATACAACATTCATTTCATTCCCCTCATTATCATTTTCCTCATCATGCCCACTTTTTTTTTCCTCTTCCTCCTCTTCCACACTTGTCTTGTCTTCTTCATAATCATTTCTAATCATGACTTCCAATTCTTTTAGGATCGTATATATAGTGAAGAAAATTGTACTCCCTTCTTGGAGATGGTACAATTTCACACTTAATTTGGACCTATTTTAGTACCCTTGCATTCATGACCCTTTAAATCATCATTAATGAGCCCTTATGACCCTTTATTTTGGATCCCAAGGCTTCTTTCAACTAAAATCCTAACAAACCAACAAAGGCATTCAATTTTCTAACACCCCAAAATTTGTTCACCCTAGAAAACTAGGTAGGACTCATATGCCACCTTGGGCATATGAGTCCCCCTAGGTGGGACCCATATGCCACAAGTGGCGTATGAGTCCCAGGTGGCCTTTTTTAGGGTTTGAGTGGGAAATTAAGGTTTTTAATTCAAATTTTTGGTTGATGTCGGCATTTGAAATCTAATAAATGGTAAATTAAATGAAGTTCCTATAAAAAAGAAGTTTCAAATCATTATTTCACCTAGAAGAAGTGATTCAAGAGCTAAGAAATCCTAGAGTTTTCAAGCAAGAGTCTTCACGAGAGATTCACAAGTATCCAAGAGCAAATAGAAAGAAAAGTTGATGTCTTGGAGCAACATCTTAGTCTTTTTGTAGGTCTTCAAGTTCACTTTCATTGAAGATCTAACATTTTCAAGGATTGATGATGGTTTCCTATGGACAATCATGATGGATTCTAGGTTGGGGAGATGCAACTACCCATTGAACCAAGCCTAATAACTTGTTTCCTAAGTGATTTTTTCCTCTATATCATTCTACTTTCTACCTAAAGGAAGGTATATGCATTGTTGTGGCTTATTTGGGTGATTAAAGGAGTTTCACTACACTTTAGATCTCCTAGTCTTAGATGCACTTAAGATTATGACTTGCATTCATATTTACTTTCAAGATATATTATTTCTATCAAGCTTTAATACCAAACTAGGGGTTTGACTGAGGCAAACCCCCCATAAGCAAATCAATACAATATTCTATTTTGTAGGCTTTTAGCAGGTTTAGATTTGAAAATCAAGTTTGGAAGGAAGAGCAAAGATAGGAGAATAGATTTAGATCTTAACTTTTTGAAAATGCAAAATGGGACTGATATGCTACTTGTGGTGTATGAGTCTTGGTATAACATTTTTTCTAGATTTTGAAGGATTCAGACTTATCATTATGAAATTCCAGTTTTTTCCCAGAAACCCTAAATAGGTACTAAATCTCCTAGCCTGGCATATGAGTCCCAATGTGCTTTAAAAGTAATATTTTTAGGATTTCATACCTTGTTCTGAACTTCCCCATATTTCTAGGTGCACTTTTGTTTATCTCTAGTTTGTTATTTTGATTGAGTTTATTTTCTAGGTCATATAATAAGGTTTTGCATATCATTTACATTTCTTATCTTTTGAAGCCTTTGCTAGGTGGTAAACCCCCTTTATATCTTTAATCATACCCTTGGACACCTTATT
The DNA here is from genome assembly GCA_007258455.2 of Sequoia sempervirens. Lineage (NCBI taxonomy): Eukaryota > Viridiplantae > Streptophyta > Pinopsida > Cupressales > Cupressaceae > Sequoia > Sequoia sempervirens. Next base: position 14,142 of record VDFB02228420.1, read on the forward strand.
ATAGATCTCTTTCCCTCATTCCATCCCTAGATTGACATCTCTAAGGTTTCCTTGAATTAAACTTGGAGAAATAGAAAGAAGGTCCTAAAACCCCTAGTTCCATCCCCAAAAAGGTTGAACCCTATTTCCAAGTGTTCATTTTAGTGAACCTAGCCTTTAGAACACCTTATTTCCAAGTGTTCATTTTGGTGAACCCGAATTTTGATCACTTTGCATTATTTATTTCATATTGCATCCTAGTTTGCATTTCCATTAACATTTAATTAGTACATTGTTTTGTTTTTGCATTTTAGGATATTTTATCTTGCATTAGTGAAAACTTCACTTAGATTTTATTTTTGCATTGCATCTCATTGAAACAATAGAAAATTTGCATTCTGTATCATTGTTTGCATTTTGTACGACATTAACATCATCTTAAAATTTCTAAAAAATACAAAAAAAATGCATATTGGGACTCATTCACCACCCCAAGCGAATCAATCCCTCTACACTTTTTAAACAACATTTTTGTACTCTTTTTAGCATTTTTCTACATTATTGCTTCCTATTTCTGCATTTTGTTTTCATTTACAGATTCTCTATTTTTAATCATTTATTAAATCTTAGTTTATTTTCATCATGGAATTTTCTTTCAATAAGTTTTGGAGTTCATTAAAGTCATTGGTAGACATGTCCAATTGTGCCTTTGGCTCTGACCCTAATGATCTTGAACAAACTCATGATCCTTTAACTCCTCATGATTTTCCTCCACGTGGAGCAAACATCATTAGCGAAGATGATACTAGCATGAACAAGTTCTATAAGGATTTCCTTGATCATCTAGAAGCAAATTCAACCTTTTATCCCTCCATGAGGTCACAAGATCTTCCCACTATTGCACTTCCTGATCACTTTTCCTACTTACATCCTGAAGTCACTATAGAACCTAAGGTTCCCCCCTCAAGTGGACCTATTCCATCTCACCAATCACATTCACAATCCTTTTATGATCACAAAGTCACAAAGACTCCTATCAACCTTGAAGCAACATATGGTAAAGGATTCACCATCTTAAGTAAACAAGGTTGTGACATAAAAAATGAACATGACATCCATCAACTTCTTGAACAACAATCAACCGAAGCACACACAACAAGAATAGGATATCAAGGTCCTTCTCATCCTAATAGACATCCTCTTCAACCTAGGAGACTTTGAGATGCTAGAACAGTGATCTTGAATGCTCATCCTAACTTAAACATTCTCCTTCCACATGAACAACCATTATCTCCTTCTAATGACAAGGATGTTAGGATCCCTCTGGGTCCTCTTCCTCCTTCTATTCACGAACAAGGTGAATCTAGCAAGCGAAAACAACCTTACAAACTCCAAAAGATTAAGTTTCCCACACATCCACCACCTGAATGTGAAAGGAGACTTCAATTACTCTTAAACAAAGGTCTTCTACTCTTACCACCTATGAATAGGTTTTTTATTCATCCAAAAGACTCTAACATACCATTTTGCAAATATCATCGCATCCTTGGACATCGAACTAAAGAATGTTAGACATTGAAGGAAATACTGGATAAGTATCACTTCACTGATACTGATTGTTTCCCCATCATACCTTAAAGCAACCAAATCCCATCATCATTCCACAGTTGTTGCATTCTCTATTCTCACTATTGCATGATCCATTCCAATCACCCACCTCGGGTCATTCTTTCCTTTACACTTTGTGGAGGGCAAGAAGCTATTAGCCTTGTCCTTGTAATGCACCTATCTTTGTCTCTTAACTATGTTATTAATTTTCCGCTTATCTATTAAATATTGAGAAACCAATAACTTATTTAATGATTGACTTACATTTGCATTACTTGGCCCTTTGTCCTTTTTTCATTTTCATGTGTGTATTGTGTTCCCCCGTATCATGCGTTTGATATTCCCTCACTTTATACACTTCTTTTATTCATATCTCTCTTCTTCTATATGTCATACATTGTATTTTTCTCCTTTTGTTTTGTGTTCTCCTTTTGGGGATGAGGCAAAGCATAGAGATGCCCTATGTCTCTTCCATGTTGACCCAAAAGGTCCTTGTCTTTTTTTCTTTTTTGCTTTTTTGTTTTCCTTTCGGGGATGACGCAAATCATAGAGATGCCATATGTCTCTTCCATTATGACCCAAAAGTTCCTTGTATTTTTGTTTTTGTTTTTTGTTCTCCTTTTGGGGATGATGCAAGGAATTGAGACCAAAATGTCTCCTTCATGTTGACCCAAAAGCTTTTTCATTTTCTTTCACCTTTTCATTTTTCGTTTCACTTGTGTTTTCCTTTTGGGGATGACACAAAGCATTGAGACTACAATGTCTCTTCCATGTTGACTCAAAATGGTCTTTCTTTCTCTTTCTTTTCTTCTCTCTTTGTGTCATTCTTCTAGTTCTATGTGCTTTGGGGAATGATGACAGTTTCGTGCTCTTTCATAAAAAAATGCAGCAATGAACATACTGACCCCAAATCCATAGATCCCTTGTATGCTTGGTATGTTTTCTTTTCTGGGGGGAAACTCCCTTTCTTTGTTTTTCATTTTTCCTTGATATGACACAGCCTAACTTAAAAACATATGACTTGGCATAGGGCTTTCTAAGTTGGTTCTCATATCTTTTTTTCTTTTTTCTTTTTCTTTTCTTCTCTACTTTAAAGTAATTGCTCACATAACGATGTGTAGAAATTCCTTTAAAGTGGGGGGCATACATTACCATATTTCATTTGCATTCTTGGTTTCTAGTGTAGCCCTCTCATTTATATGATGTGTGCCACTTTGTGGATGACATTAGGTGTGATGTCCTTCATAAACTTGTGATCTATCTCAACATATTACATTCCTCTTGGTGGCCTAATGTGATGCAGTTCATCCCCTAAGTTGTGAATATACTATTATTTGATTAGTACTCTCTTGGAGACATTAGACAAAATGTTCCCTAAGTGACTAACCTTACATGAACTGAACAAGACTCCTTCAAACATTTTACATTTTCGCATATTTGCATTTTCTCATTTTTTCATTTTTGCCACCTTGCATAATGCAGCTTGCATGACTGTGGTACCTTTGTTAATTTTTTTCATGAGCATTTTTATTTGTGGCACCTTGTTAAATTTATGAACATGTATAACTTTGATATGGTTGAGTGGGAAGCCTACCTAGCAGCACGAATTTTCCCCATAACAACTTTTTTGTTTATTTGTGAGTGCATACCAACTAGCGTATGTATCTTGCTTTTGCGATTTCTCACCCCGTGGACAACTAGTTTTGTGGCCCTAGAGTGAATACATTTGGGCCTTCTCACCTGGCGAACTGTCATGTATTTTTTCTGCCCAGAGTGAGTATGCATTCTCTTTTTCAAACAAGCAGCCTAGATCTAATCCACAATTGTATTGACAATCAAAGCTTCATCCAATTCATCTCAATACTTGTATGTTCCTTTGTTCTTATGCTTAGTTTTCCATGGGATCTTCATCCTAGGGGCCTGATCATCCCTCTTGATCGTTGTCATTCCATCTTGCTAACATAAGTGCATTTGAACCCTCCTCTTAATGTTAATGGTTATTTTAGTGTGAGTTTGAAGCAAGTTCATCCTCTCACTAAAGTGGGGGCTAAATGTGCCATATAAAAATGGCCCCTTGTCATTTTCATGGCCTTTTAGATCTTGTTTCATGGTGTTGAAAATATGTTGCTTTTATTTTATGTTGTAACATGGCTTGAACATGCTTATTTAGGTACTAAAACTCAAAGAATGACGTATTGTGAAGGTGTTGTAAGACATTTCTACATTCTTCTAGACTCTATTAATTACAATTAACCTAAAAATCACCTTTTATTCATCAACAAGTCCTATTTTGAAGTGTTGTAAAGTCTTGTAACAAGCTTTCATGCTTTTCTAGGCACATCTTCACTACTTATCCATTTCTCATGCTTTATTTGACCCCTTTATGCACTCATATGCTTAATTAATTATATTTTTGAGTATTATCCTAACAAACAACATTAAATAGAACATACTTCCTGACACTTGTTTTTGGGTCCTAAGTGGGACCCATTCACCATGGGTGGCGAATGAGTTCCCCTTTGCCCCAAATTCAAAATCTTTTAAATTTCCTTTCGGTATTTTATTCAAACTCACTTGATGTCAACCTATGATGAGGTATAAATGGGCAACTAAGGTAAAACTATGTATAAATAAGTGATTTTCATCTCATTCTAACCCCCATTCATCAAGTTCACTCATTCACCTATTCACTCAAGCATTGAAGCATTTTACAATAACTTTTCAAGCACTATTCAAGCACTTTGAAGCAGCCATTGACATTACTTCGGACTTGCATCATCAATGGTTTGGTAAGTTAATAGCAATTGTATGTTGTTAGTTTATCATTCCTTTGTATTTCATTATTTTATTGAAGGTTTGATTACAAAAATTGGGGTTTGACCAAGGCAAACCCCTATTCACTAACCTTAAACCATTTTCCCCTATTGCATGTTTGTTTGTAGACCTAGGTATCTTGATTTGAGAATATTTTAGGTGTTGAATATTGGTTTCAAAGTCAACTAGGTGCTTCAAGTCAACTTAAGTCTATTTCAAGCTTGGAGAAATTTTTCTATTCGTTTTCTATTTTCTGTTTGTTTTTTGTAGAATTGACTTCAACAACCCGACAAGCAGTGATTTCCAGATCTGGTGTTGCAGAGTTATCTCTCAATTTTTCAAAAATTTGGGAGAGGACTAATTGACCACCTATGGCGAATCAGTCACACCTTAGGACTAAAAATCTAAATTTTGTCAGATTCTGGATCCCAACTTACAAAAACTTGCTTCTGATAGTTTTTCACCTAGGAGGAGGACTAATTTTCCACCCTCGGCGAATGAGTCCCACTGTGAAAAATTAGTAATTTCCACTAGCATCCAGAACACTCTAGATTCATCACACTTCATCTCGCTCCTTTCTGTTCTGCATAATTTCTTCATTTACTTAGTTGTTTGCATATCATAGTGTGTTTTCAAAAGTAGCTTTAAATTCACCTTTGCATTCATTTTCATTCATTTAGATTAGTTAATTTCATTTATTTAACTTCATTTAGGTTAGACAACATAACACATAAAATTATTTGAATGAACTAGTTAGCATTTTTGGCCTAATTCTCTCCTTTTAGGTGAAAAACTCTAGAAGAGTTAGAGAAGTCCTAAGAGCCAAAAAATATATGGTTCACTTATTATAATATCTCAAGAATTGATGCTAAGATAGTGACACACAACATATTCCTTACTGAAAATGCTAAACTTTTCCAACAAAAGATGCAAAAGATGAATCCTAAGGCCTATTAGTTAAGGCTGAGATTGAGAAACTCCTCGAAGTTGGTTTTATATGCGCTATAGATTATTCTCCTTGGATCATGAATATCATTGTAGTCACAAAACCTGATAATCATATTAGGATGTGTATATAATTTTGTGATTTAAATGAATTATCTTTAAAAGATGATTACCCTTCCTAATATTGACATGATAGTGGATTCAACTACAGGACATGCTTTGTTGTCATTCATGGATGGATTTTTTGGATATAATCAAATATTTATCAACCCTCAAGATCAATATAAAATAGCATTTACTAAAACATGGATAACATTTCTTTGGGTAGTCATGCCTTTTGGATTGAAGAACATGAGTGCAACATATCAACAAGCTATTACATTGACATTTTATGATTATATACATATGATATTGGAAGATTATGTTGATGATATTCTAGCCAAATATTTAAATCAACAAGAAACTGTGATTATCCTTCAAAATATATTTGAGTGAATGCAAAAATATAACATGAGGTTGAATTTGAAAAAGTTTCTTTGGTGTAGATAGTGGATTTTTTTTCGTTTTACTATATCTCATAGAGGCATTGAGGTGGACAAGAAGAAAATTGATGCTATAGTTATCACACGACCTCCTAGAAAAATTTCACAATTAAGAACTTTAAAAGGAAGAATTCAAGCTATCCATCACTTCGTAGCATCCCTAATAGACCGAATGTTACCATTTCCATATCTTCTTAAGAAAGAGGTTCAATTTAATTTTAATAAGGATTGCAAAAAGGCTTTTGATATTTTGAAAGGTTACCTTGCTACTTCACCTAATTTACAATCCACTATGCAAGACAAACCATTCATCCTTTATATTGTAGCATTGACCCATGCTCTCGTAGCATTGTTGGCTCAACAAGAAGAAAATGGTAAATAACATCTTGTTTATTATATTAACCAAAATCTAATTGAGATACATGTGATGATGTACTCTCTACTATGAATTGAGACATTACTTGCTGAATGTTGAAATACATGTGATAATGAAATTTGATCCTATAAAAAATATTTTCACTAAGATAGATTTATCAGGAAACTTAGCTAAGTGGGTTATGATGTTAACTGAGTTTGACCTTAAGTTTATCTCACAAAATGAAATTAAAGGATAAGCCTTAATCGCCCAATTAGCTAATGCTCCCTCTCCCCTAGCATTACCTAATATAGACTCATTCCTTGATGAGAATGTGCTAACTATTCAAAATGATGCAGAAACATGGGAATTATACTTTGATGGATCTAAGTGTAGGATTGGCTCTGATGTAGGGGTTATAATAGTCTAGCATGAAGGAAATCCTATTCCCTTGTCATATCATTTAAAATTCCTATGCAAAAACAACACAACAAAGTATTGCTAGATTACGAGCCACATTGACTCTAGGAGCTCAAAATACTAAAATATTTGGTGATTTGTAATTAGTCATTAAGAAAATAAATTGAATGTATCAAGCAAAGCATGAAAAATTATCAAGATATAAGAATATCATGATGAATTTGTTAAACACTTTTGACTCCTATACCATTGATAGCATCCCACATAAAGATAACCAACATGCAAATGCAATGGTGAGTGTGGCTTCCCTTATATCTCCTCAAGATCCTTCAAAATATTTCACATTCATTATCCATACAATCATGAAACCATCAATTGAATCTAAATTCAAATTTTATCAACCACCACAAAAAAAATCTAGTGAATGGTATACATCAATATTTAATTATTTAAAAGAGGGTACCTTTCCTAAGCCAAAAACTAAGAATATTCAAGCTCACCTTTAGAAACTTGCATCAAGATATTTAATCCTCTCTGATGTGTTGTATAGAAGGTCCTTTGATGGTCTTTCACTTAGATTCCTTAAACAATTCAAAATCCCCATAGCACTTGCGGAAGCTCATGCACGTGCTTGTGGGGAACATTTTGGAGGAAGATCATTAGTTCAAAAGTTAATCTGCATAGGATAATATTGGAGGAATATGGAACAAGATTGCTTTGAATACATTAATAAATATCATAAATGTCAAGAGCATAGCAATTTGATTCATGCTCCTTGCTTCTGAGCTTCGTGCCCAAGTTCCTATTTGTCCATTCTTAGTATGGGGTTTGGATCTTATTAGAAAAATTTCACTACCTTCTTCAGCCAAACATACATTCATAATTACCAAAATAGACTATTTTACAAAATGTGTAGAAGCCATTGCCCTTTGTTCAACAACTATCGATGTAATATGTCATTTCACATAAGAACACAATATTTCTCACCTTGGACTTCCTTCTGCATTAGTTTCAAACAATGGGACACCATTTAGGAATAGTGACATGAAGACATTGTTAGAGACATTTAACATTCATCATCATTTTTTAACACCCTACTACTCACAATCTAATGGTCAATTTGAATCAACTAATAAAAATCTTGAGAAAATCTTAAGGAAAATAGTAAACAAACATAATAAGAATTAGCACACATAGTTGACATATGCATTATGGTCCTATCATAATAATATTAGAAAATCACCTGGAAATACTCCTTACAACCTCTTCTATGGTACCAAAGCAATAATTCCCTTGGAGTTTGAGATTTCTTCATTAAGAATTGTTCTTCAAGGATATATTGATGACAATAGTTAGAAATAACAACAATTGTATTAGATTGAAATGCTTGATGAACAATGCATCAAAACTCTTTAGGATCTCCAAGCTTATTCTAGAAGAATGCAATGTAGTTGAACCAAAAAGAAAATAGGGTGGGGTAAGAGCCCACTTATTATCCTTAGGTCATTCAATAATGTCATAGGAACCCTAATTGGATTTACTATCAACCCCAAACAGTGAGTCAATTCTCAACAAGGAAGACCTAGGAGGGGTTCTTTGAGATTTGAGGGGTTCACCACTAAGCAAAAGCTTGGAAAAGACACTTTAACATTCAACCTATAAAACCTAATAATGCAAGCTAAATGAAGGATGCAAATGATGAAATAGTGCAATAGGAAGTTATGATGTATGCACCTAGGAAGTTTGGAAATGTGAAAATGATTCCAGAAATACAAAGAAGTTGTCAAAATGTGCTATGGAGGACTAAGAAGTGCTCACTTTCTTATTAGTCCTGCTACTATTTTTTGGTGGAAATGTAGAATCTTCAGATGCCAGAACAGGATCTAAATGAATCTCTTAAAAATTCCACTCGAAGGACTAAGACACCCTTGCTACAGTCTTAGTCCAGATTTGAATTTCTGAAATCTTAAAAAGTGATCTTGAGGTCCAAAATTTGCACATTCATCTTCTCAGATCTTAGATCCTAAAACTTCTAGATTTCCAATGCAACTTTGCAACTATGCACTTCAAATGATCTTCAAGTATTCAACCTAAATCTGCAATCACAAACATACAAGAGAGGAAAAAGTTTTTGATTGTTAGTGAATGGGGGTTTGCCCTGGTTAAACCCCTTGTTGGTAATTAAACCTTGAAATGAAATAGAATAATGAAGGGAAATGATGAATGAACAACATGCAATGTTACAACTCACTAGTTCCCTCATTGTGAAATCTGCAAATGTGTGAAATGGCTAGCTAGGATGTAGATCTAATTGAAATAGTTGAATACTTGATATATGTTGACTTGAAATGCTTACTTGAATCAAAACCAGGCTACATCAAAAATGTTAGAATTTAAAAAAGCGCATGATGCAAGAATATCCTTGATATGATGGTTGGATCTTGATGATAGCTCCAAATGCTTAATGAATTTCTCTTGAATGCTCTTGTGAGCATAGTTATGCTATTAGGAATGCTCATTCAACTTGCTTGGTGTGAGCACCTCTCAAATATGCATACCTATTAAACTTCATGACAAAGTTTAGTGCATACAAATTTGCTAAATACTCCTATCAAATAACATGTCAATGCTCAAAAAATGCAACAAATAACTAGGATTAAAAGACATATAAAAGCATTGCATGTACCTATTCCATAGTGGATTGGTGTCACTTTTGCAAAGTGGCCCTTTCCCAATCCTTGCTAAAATCAATGATAGATGCCTTGAAGATGGAGTGGAATGGACAAAATTAGTTCTCAATTGAAGAGAGTAACTTTGCATGAAGGTTGTGGATGATTTGTTGAAGAATGAAGCTTCTACTTATAGAATCTCAAATGCTAAGAGTTCCCAAGAGAGAGCAATGTGGGATAATGTTTTATCCAATGAGATGGAGCCACCTGTCACCTTGTGAATGGTTGAGGAATGTGCAAGTTTTGGTCAATGTGCCAATAAATGAGATTGGTTGGTCTTTTTCAAAATTCAAATTTGGCTTGTTGGAGGGAGAAAAAGTTACTTTAATGTCAAGTGGGGGACATGTAAGAGGGAAGTTATTGCCATGTTGGAAGGGACAAGTCAACTTACTTTCAAATTCAAACTTGAGGAATATTCTCAAAAGATGCTTTGTTGAGGGAAAATGATGATTTTAATAAATGAATTAAAATGCTTTATTGGTGCAAGTGGGAAAAGCTAGAGGATGTGATGGGTGATTGGATTAGATTAGTTAAGATGATGTTAGATGCTTTTGACCCATTTGACTTAAATACTTTGATTTATTTAAATCAAAAGGGATGGAATATAAATTTGCGATTTACTTAAATAAAGTTTGGTTTATTTTATTAAAAGGGGGATGTGAGACTTAAATTAAACAAAGTTGATTTATTTAATTTTAATGGATAACCTTAGGATACTGAATTTAATGAATTTGATTTAACTGATGAATGGATGAATGTGAATTTGATTTATTTGATGATTGAATGAATATGAATTAATTAAGTGCACGATGTTAATTTCACGTGTCTACATTTTTCCCCTCTTTGAGCCAATGTACTTGTTGTGTTGGTTCAAAGAATAAACTTGCTATGATCAAAATTCAAAAAATTTCTAATTTTTTTGGATGCCCCAGCAGAATGAAGTACACTGGTACATTGCCCCTTTGAGAGATCAGGGAAAAAAGATTCGATTTGAGGGTCGATCTCGCAATAAAGAGGTTCAAGATGGATGTATGGATGGTGATGATGATGATGCAAATGAGATGATTTTAAGATTCTTAGAATAACCAATCTATATTACCCTAGACAACTTAAAATGATGATGTAATGCATCTAAGATGAATGAGATGGATGATGTGGTATGCTATGATTATGCAATAGATGTTTTATGCAAATGTATGATTTTATGAGATGCTTAGACTAACAGATCTATATTATGATGATGAACATGTATGTTAGATGATATGCAAAATTTTGATGGTTTGTGGATGCAGGATGGATGCACAAGTGATGATGATTAACTATTCATGATGTGATATTAGTGCGGAAAAGAAGAAATCAGGTGATGACAAGAGGATCCAACAAGCCAACTTTATGAGAGATGATGGTGAGAAATGAATGATTTGCTTATGAAGAATTGGGATTTTAAAAGGGTCACTTACCTTATGTTTGATAACATGCATAAGTATGATGCATCAAGGTATAAAGAACCAGGATGGTGTTGCAGTTAGTGTGATGGACTTTGAATCAACAAATAGATATGAGTATTCTTGTTCACACTTGACATACATAAACCTTGCTAGGATGCACTTTAGAAGTTTCAAACATCTCGGCCCAAAACACAGAAAGGTATAACCTATCAATGCAATAGTCAATAAGCTGCCTAAAACACCCTCCATACATATCTAACAAAGAAAGTATTCACCAAGGTTATTTTACTAGAATGTCCAACAAGCATAGTAGACAAAAGATAATGATTGTTGCCCCATTCCTATATCTCTAAATCCATTTGTTTGGACATCATCGAGAGGTTATTGGAATGAGCGCAAAGAGATAAGTCAAAAGAAAAAGATAAAGTAAATAAAAAAGGTGTTGTTCTTCAATACTGATAACCAAAAGGAAATGTGTTTTTAAGGATAAGAACCAAAAATATTTCCAAAAGATAATGCCCATTGTAGGAAGGATGCATCCTAGGACATGTTAGTGGATGGCGACACGTCATTTCATTTATCCAAAGCATTCTTTCTGATAAATATTCCCATTGTAGGAAGGATACATCCTAGGACATGATGTTATCAGATGATTAAAATGTGACTAATTAGGTAATAGGCTATTGACACAAAGAGTTGACCAACTTGTTTACGTACTCATCTAGACCTGAGACTTGACATTTTGAACTTTCACTTTTAACCTACTAGACTTGTTTCTAATTGTTTCACCAAAGGTTGAGGATGACAATCATTTATTATGAGTGATGTTATTATGAGTGAAAGCGATATGAGATAGATGGATTTTTTCAAATATTTGGATGTTTTTGGAGTTATGCAATGTTTTGAGGCTATTTTTTGGTATTTTTTGAGATTTTTAAATGTTTTGATTTTTTATTTTCCAATGTTTTAGGGTTTTTTGATATTTTGACCAAAATACTAACCTAAAAACCTATCCTAGGGGCCTTGGGGGCTGATCAATATATTATCCTTGCCTATGTTATACACGCAGAGACTACGTAGTTCACCTGACGACTTGATCGATTTATAGATGACGATATACATGATGAAATATTAGTTTATTATGATAGACGCCTAAAGGACTGACCTAAGTGTCTCGAGGGATCATCAAAGATCAACCTTGCCTATGTTCAAGGCTCAGAGACCTGTAGTTCGACAAGACATTTATTTTTGACATTTTGACCTGTTTTGGGATTTTGACATGTGTTGAATATTTTTGGATTTTTGTGATTTTCTGATGTTTTTGGATTTTTTGATGTTTTGTTGTTTTTGGATTTTCTAATGTTTTGATGTTTTTGGATTTTCTAATTTTAGGACTTCAAGAATATACATGAACCTTATTTGATAAGAACATGCCCCCAGTGTCATGTAATAGAGTACTCTGATAAAGGCAGGACAAACTAACCTTGAGGATGGGCCGAGTAGTACTAGGAGGGATCATGATACGAACACAAGACCAAGCTATGGTGCAGATTTGGGTGGATGAGTGATGGATGGATATTCAAATGCGATGGATGATGTAGAACAAGCCATGAAGATCTTGGTGGATGGAAAGTTCTTTTCCAGGTTTTCACCAAGGTACTTGTCCAAAGTGCCACTGAAATGGTTTTCACTAGAGGATGATTTTTCTCTTTACTATTTTAAATCTTTTTTATATTTTTTTAGATTTTTTGCTTTTTTTCTGTTGTCACCAAGATGCCTCTTTGCCAGGTTTTTGCCAAGGTAACCATTTCTTCAAGAAATTTTTTGATTTTTGGATTTTTTGGTTCTATACCTTTGAAAGGTTAGGCATAACATTTTTTGAGATGAGAGCTATTCATGGGCTCTTGCAGAGGTTCCTCTTTGGGTGTTGATAATTGATATGACCTTGACTTATAGCTTGTTGTGATAACAAATGGTCCAAACTAGTTGGGTTCAAATTCACCTTTACTATTTGGATTTGGGACATTCTTTTGTTTCTCCTTTAGTACTAGTTCTCCAACTTGGAATATTTTGCTTCTAGTTTTCTTGTTATAGCTCCTCTTGAGTCTATTTTGATAGACTTGCAAATGATTTAAAGCATCTATATGCCACTCATCCAATAGCTCCACCTCATTCAATCTTGATACTTGGTACTCTTCATCCATTATGAGGTTTTGTAGTGATATTCTTAGTGACGGGAGCTCGATCTCAATGGGGAGTACTGCTTCTGATCCATAGACTAGGGAGAAGGGGGTGGCACCAATGGGTGTGCAGATGCTAGTTTGGTAGGCCCAGAGGGCGGGATTGAGTTGTAGATGCCAGTCACGACCTACATCATTGACTATTTTCTTGAGGATCATCAAAATGGTTTTATTTATGGCTTCTGCTTGGCCATTTCCTTGGGGATAGTATGGGGTGGAAAAGTAATGTTGCATTTTTAATTTTTCACACAAGTCACAGACATCCTGATTCTTGAATGGTGTCCCATTATCTAAGATAATGGCTTGTGGGACACCATAGCAGAAAATGAGATAGTTCACGATGAACTTTGATATTTGCTTCTCGGTTATATATGTCATGGGCATGGCTTCCACCCACTTAGTAAAGTACTCAGTGGCAGTTATGATGAACTTATGGCCATTAGATGAAGTGGGAGTGATTTTTCTAATGAGATCGAGTCCCCAATATGAAAAGGGCCATGGTGTGATGATGGGATGACGTTCTTGAGCTGGAGCATGGATGAGATCTCCATGCTGCTGACATGTAGATACCTTCTAACGTAATCATGTGCCTCTCTTTCCATTGTAGGCCAATAATACCCCATCCTTAGCAATTTATTTTCTAGGGTTATTCCACTCAAGTGTGAACCACAGATGTCATTATGTACTTCAGTTAAAGTGGTCAATGCCTCCTCAACATTTAAATAGTGTAATAAAGTTCATTTTATGCTTCTACGGTATAGGGTATCTTTTAGGATGATGAATCGAGAGGATTTTCTGACAAAGGTCCATTTTAAGGTTGAAGGTAAGTCAGTGGGTATGACACCTATTCATAGGTAGGTATAAATGTCATGGTAACAGGGATCACCGGGACCAACGATTTCACACAAATATTCTGATTCTGGTACCTTGAATGTGGGCACGAGAAGCTGTTCTACCAAGAATTCATATTTTGGAACATTGTGAGGGATGTCTTGTAAGGATCTAAATCATTTCCATGGCATCTGTTGCTTTGTTGTTAGCTCTGGGAATTTTCTCAAATGTGATCTTGATAAAGGATTATTTGAGAGTTTCTACCAATTTCTTGTATGGAGTGAGCTTATCATCCTTAGTTTGGTACTCACTGTTCACTTGGTTTATTATCAGTTGAGACTCTCTGTATACTTTGAGGGCCATGATGTGCCACTGCATTTCTATTATGAGACCTATGGTTAAAGCCTCATATTCTGCAATGTTGTTGGTGCAGGGGAACACCAATTTATAGGACCTTGGTATGCAATCCCCTTGTGGGGTGATAAAGAAGACACCGGCTCCTAATCCATGTTGCATGTATGAGCCATCGAAGCAAAGTTTCTAGTGGTTAGCTATGTTGAGATTGAAGATGGACTCATCTAGAAACTATGAGATGAGAGGATTCTTTGAATAGATTGGTGCTTCTGCAAGCTGATCTATGATGACTTGGCCTTTAATTTCTTTTCATTCCACATATTCAATGTCATACTCTAATAGTATCATGACCCATTTAGTCATCCTTCCATTGAGCATTGCTTTTGATAGTAAGTACTTGAGAGGGTTAATTTTGGAGATGAATTTTATTTTGTGTGCTAGCATGTACATAATGTCTATATTTCTATGAAGCAAACACTATTGCTAGACATGCTTTCTTGATAATGAGTAATTTAAGTCATGCCCAACCATTGTTCTGCTAATATGATAGATGACCCTTTCTATCTTGTTTTTGTCGTGCTGAGCTAGAAGAGCTCCAAGGGTTGTTGTTGTTCTTGACACAGATAATTAATGACTTTCTTGGGATTAGAGGCATTAGGACTGGTGGTGTAAGTAGATATTCTTTAGTCTTATTGAAGGATTCTTCACACTTGTTATCCTAGTTGTACGCTACTCCCTTGTGAAGTAGGTGATAGTATGGATTTTGTTTATTTTCTAGCTGTGTTATGAATCTTCGGATGGACTGAAGTCTACCTTGGAGACCTCTCAATTGTTTCAATGTTTTGGGTGCCTCCATCTCAAGGATTGCTTTTACTTTTTCTGAATCTACCTCAATACCTCTCATTGACACTATATATACTAGCAATTTTCATGAATGTGACATAGATCCCCTTGACACTATCATTGCTAGTAAGCTCTCTCCACCCACTTTCCCAAATCAAATCACCCCTTCGAGTTCTCTCGTTATGTCTTCATCCATGCCTAATCATGTTGCTTATGCTACCTTTGACAGGGGATATCCATCATATCCTTCATCTACATCATCCTCTTATCATAGTCTTCCATCAAAATACTCCTATCCTAGTCCCTCACCCACATCCTCCTATCTCAATCCTTCATCCGCATATACCCACTACCCTAATCTTCCATACCAATCTGCCCACCCTAATCCTACATTCACACCTTCCTATCCTAATCCAACATCCACACCAACCTATCCTAATATAACATTCACACCTTCCTATCCTAATCCAACACCTGGACCAACCTATCTCAATCTGCCACCTCAATCTTCTCATCCTAATCCACCATCCCAATATCCTTACTACAATCCACCACCTGTATCCTCATGTCCTACTTCACCATTCCAATACCCCTATCTTAACCCTTCATCTAATCTTAATCCCCTATCTATTCCCAGTCTTGCATCAAATCCCATTCCCCCATCTAATCCTAATCCACTAATCCATAATCCTTCATCCACTCCTACCATGTCATCTCAGCCTAGAGTATTCAAGTTTCTCACTCCAGAAGTTCTCCAAGGACTTATAACAAAGAAGACATCTCCCACTTCACACCTTGAAATTGTGAAATAATGCCATCCTAACCCATCATCCATGGTCATTAGTGACGAGACCCTTCTCCACCCAACACCTATCATTGATGATACCACCCCTAGCACCACTCAAACCATCAAAACCATCACATCCTCTGAATTTGTTGAGCCCCCATCTCCTACCATCACATCCTTTGAATTCACTGAGCCCCCATCTCCTTCCATCACATCCTTTGAATTCACTAAGCCCCCATCTCCTACCATCATGCATCCTCTGAATCCATTGAACCCCCATCTTCTACCATCACATCTTCTAAATCCACTGAGCCCCCATCTCCTACCATCAAAACCTTTGAATCCACTAAGTCCCCATCCCTTACCATCACATCTACTGAATCCATTGAACACCCACTTCCTACTCCAAGAGTTGTCGAACCCATCGACAACACCCAAATCCAATCCACTAAAATCCATCCCCATGAATGTTTTGAATCCTCTATCCCTCCATCTTTCCCGCTTAAAGAGTCCCACCAAGACTCCATTACCATGCCTCCCGTAGATGATGAGTCATTCCAAGAGCATGCCAACATATCCCCTTCTCCAAATCAAGATCCTACCATCCCATCTAGTCCATCTCAAGATCATAGTATCCCATCCATTCCATTCCATGATCCCCTTATCATTCAAGATTCTGCCACTCCATCTTTGTCTCCATTGCATGATCCTGCTACCACAAATCTAGATCCTATCATACCCCTTAATCCCTCTCCTTATACCACTCATCCAAATGCTGCTATCCCATCATCTCCCTCTCATGCTTCCCCATCATCACCTAAAACTGTTATCTCTACACCGCTTGCATATCCCCTTGGTACTCTCACATTCTTCCATGGTGGCCTCCTTGTAGAAGAAAAAAATAGTGTATTTACCACCCATCATCCTCCACCTAATAATGGACTCACATCATGTTTTCAGAATAACACAAATCCTATCATGGATCGCATGCTCAAGAAAATGAACTATCAAGGAAAAGGTCTAGGCCTTCATGAGCAAGGTATTTTAGATCCCATTCAAGTCAAAGAATAAATCTGCATGCAAGGTCTTGGACCTATTTCCCAAGACTCACAATCTAAAGATGCTAGTACAACCTCTAGATGTCCTCAATGAGCCTTTTTCAAAAGAAATTATGGCTCTTCCCATCATTCCACTAGATCATATGCTGCCATCCCTCCTCCTCTATTGTATTGCCTCAAAACAACCGTCCATATTCCTCCTTCATCTGCTCCATCCATTTTGGGTCCTTACATCCCTCCATCCTCCATCTCCCATGCTTCATCTACTCCATCCATCTTGGGTCCTTATGTCCTTCCACCCACTATGTCTGTTTTGGCTCCTTATATCTTGAAATTACCTCCTCCATCTTGTCCTATTCATCCTTTCATCCATTTATCACCTATCCACATCACCCATCATAAACATCCCAATCACATATCCCATAATCAGGATCAACAAAGGAACATACCCACACATCCTCCATCTACACATAATCCCTATAATCCTACCTTCACGGCTCCACATCATCCATCTCCTCGCACCCATCCCATTGCTATCAAAAGAACTTTGGGTGTTAAAACAAGAATGTATTAATCTAAACTTCCACATGAATCTAAAGCTTCCCATGTCCCCTCTAAATGACATGTTGCAGAAAAGAAAAATAAAATCCAAAATCAAAATAAAATCAGTAGCTTGCAAAGGTCCACCAAAGAAAAGATCAAAACCATGTGGATCCCAAAGAAAAAATATGCAATGCCATCAAATGAAATTTTTGTAAGAACATCCAAAGTTACTAATCCAAAGGCTAATCATACACCCCTTTCATCTCCTAAGTCTATTTTGGGCCCCTATGTTCCAAAATTCGCCATCCCATATCCTCCATTACCCCCACATTCTCCATCCATTAATACTCATATCATTTCACATTCATCACCATATGTGCCAATGTTGGTCTTGAACTCACCACCCCATCATTATATCCATACCCTTTCCAAAATTCCACCCATTACCCCGCATATCTCCCCCATCAAATCCCTCTAATTCATGCTCTTGCATAATCCATTTATCCTAATAAGGTTGTAAAAACCATCCAATAGTCAGTTCGAACAAAGGATCTTAATGGCTCATATAGAACTTGAAGCTTGAGTCCTTCATCCATATCCTTATCGCATGTCTTCTAAATCCACTTATTCATCTCCCCATCCTTATTCATTTCCTTCCACATGCTATCCAAAAAGTCAAAAAATCCAAAAATTCAAAAAAAAAAAATAGCAAAGAGAAATAATCCATCCAATGGTGAAAACTTGGAAAACAAGTGCCTTGGATAAGTACCATGATGAAAACCTGGCAAATAGGCATCATGCGTAAATCCCCATCTGCACTTGGGGGCAACTTCTTGATATGCATTCCCTCCATCGACTATGCTTCCAGCTATGCACCTGTTTCCCTGCTATACGTCCTCTTCATTCATCCCCTCCATCCCACCTATCTTCTGCATCCTACCATCATATCCTATTTATCTCCCATCCCTCCATCCTTTTGATCTCGATCAAAACAAGGGCACCTATCTATGCATGCTTTGGACACCTCTTGGTATACATTCCCTTCATCTGTGCTCTATCATATTCCTTAGTCACCCATCCTATCCTCCTCTAGTTATCTCCTTTATCTTCTTCCATCCATCATGCCTCATCATACATGACATATCAAGAGTGGGGGAATTTACTTCCTTTATGACATAGTCCTTGGAGATATCATCTATCATAACATCCCTTCAACTTCCTATCCATCTACCACATCATCCCTTCCACCTCCCCATCCCTATCTTCCTATCCATCTATCCTAGCATCCCTTTCATCTCCCAATCCTTATCTTCATATCCATCCAAACAATTTGTTCCATCCCCCATCCCTATCTCTCTATCCATTCTTTCATCTTTATCCTCATCCCATCTCACAATCCCTTGTCATTGGTATCTGGCTATATGCCTCCCTCCATGCAACCGAATGCCATTTATCTCATTGACATCACTTCTTCTTTTACCCATATTTTCAATCTCTTATCCTTTCTCATCATTCATCTCCCCATCATACCATCCTCCCAATTCATCTTTTGATGATTTGGATAACTATCCCATCCCTGAGCTTTATGTGATCATCATCACCCTATCCAATCCAACAGGTATATCCTATCTCATCATATTGGTCTGGTCTTTCTATCCACTTATCCTATCGTCATCCTTTATCCATCATTTATCTTTTGTATTTTGTCAAACTATGTTGCCCCTATTCTTTCACGTAGGCAAGGTAGATCACTTGATCCACCCCCTGGGCTCCTCTATCGTCTAGCGTCGGTCTTTCTCCTTTGTCTGTCCACTCCTTTATCATCTATCATTAGTCTTTGCTTCTATATCTGTAGTCCTTGTCATCCAGCATTAGTCTTCATCATCCTCTTTATGCTTTTATCCATGACCAGTCGACAACCTTTTATTGAACTACAAGGGCTTTGCACTTTCACGTAGGCAAGGCTAATATTTGATCAGCCCCCAAGCCCCTAAGTCTTTAGGGTGTGTTTGTCTCATGTCTTGTCTTCGTTGTGTTGTGTCATCAAGCTATGCCCTTACCTAGATGGTTCTTAACAAACGAGATCCACTCATATCATGAGATCCAATTAGTTTTGAATACCCTGCATCATATTGATCTTTTAGTTTAGTAACCATCATTGGTCTCAATAGGATGCATCCTTCCTAACAAACCGCATCAATCCCATCCATCCCCTTAATCCTATGGAAAAGGACATTTGAAATTGATTGTGATCTTTTGATACTTTTGGCTTTTGTTTATCATTTGAGCTCCCTATCGTCACTTGTCAAGGCCGCCATAATCCATCATATTATGGTACATTTTGATTGGTCAACATAGGGGCATATCTTGATCTTTTGTTTATTTGTGTCTTCCTGGTTGTCCCACGTAGTACCCACCAAGATCCTTGTGGTCTTGTGTTACGTTGGGGCATCCTCATGTGCTTGTGGTTATTCCAATACTTGGCCCGACCAAAGTCATGGTGACTTTGGGGTGTTGGGATATCCTTCATGTTTGTCGTGTTTGTTTCATGCATTAGAAACTAATCTGCCTTGGTTCCACATACCCTGGCACTTGGTGTCTTATCCTATAGCAAAAATTAGTGCTCCAAAGATGGAAAATTGCACTAGGATTGCATTTCATTTTCCATTCTATCATCTTGCATGCATCCCCCATCCTCTCATCTATCAAAATCCACCCATCCATTCCTCCTTCATCCTCATCTCACATCACTATCCAATCCCCATCCATTCCATTTAGCCTAAATAATCTAATCACATCCTTGGTCTCGTCCCCAACCTTATTACAAGCCTCGATCCAATCATCCTCATCATTGGGATGTATTCTTCCCTATCCTTTGGTATTGTTTTGGGATGTATCCTTCCCTATCCTTGTGTTGTTTTGTGATGTATCCTTCATTCATCAACAACACTTTCATCAACACTCATCAAAATGTATCCTTCCCTATCCTCGTGTTATATCATTCCCTTGTCAATGACACTCCATCCATCATCTTCCCATTTTCACTTGTAGCTTGACTAGGGAAACATTATCTTTGTCCTTGCATCCATTTGTGCTTCCCAACCTCTTGTCACCTTTTCATCTTTTCATATCCATCTGTTTGCATCCTCTTCCTCATCTCCCATTTCATCATCTCATCGATTTCGAGAGCACATATGTGTTCTCTTGAACCCGCATGTCCTCTCGAGGGGGAATCCTCAATCCCTAATCTTCATCTTCACCCACATATTTTTTTTCCTTCCTAGTCACTCCTCCGAATGACTGAGGCATAAAATCCAATCTAACTATCTCCTTTTGTGTTCTATATTTTAATATTCTTTGAAATGATGCTACTTTGTAACACCATCTCAAAGAAGGGAAAAATATAGACATCCAAATTTGGACACTTAATTTATCCAAATTTATCACTATTCATTTAAACATCCTCTAATTTGAGTTAATATATAATATTACTATTATTTAATTAATATCCTTAATTATTCCAAATCCCTAAGATATTTAATTAATAATTAAGTACCTTACCCTCCTTAATCCCTTTTAATCAAATGAATTAAACATTTATTTAATTCCTCACGTCATTTTCATCTAATCCTAATCCATCTCCTAATCTTTGCATTAAGGATGTGCACATGCCTAATCCTTGATTAGGATGTGTCACATCCTCCAACTTTTGGAAGTTGGCTTCTAATCCTCATTAACACCTAATTATGTTCTAATTACTGATTATTTAAGCCTAATTAGTACCTTGGTCAACTCTACTCATCCCCCAAGGAATTTTTAATTCCTTTTTATTCATCCAAGGATCCTCTCTTCCCCATGTGAATTTTTAATTCACTTTTATTCCTCCAAGAATCCCCTTTTTCCATGCATCTTCTAGAATCTTTGACTTGTCACATCAAGTCACATATGACAAACTCCCACCTTTTTAATTCACATTTATTCCTCCAAGGAATCTTCTCATCTCCCAATGTACTTCCAAGGTACATGTCCTTCCTCCACATCATGTACCTCCCTTCCACATCACCTACACATCATCTCACCCTTAGCTACTTCAGATTCCACATGTCAAGATGTGAGCGCTTGTGAGTCCTCAACTCACCATAGCCCTACATCTTGACCTTGGTGGCTCAATCTCTATAAATACCCCATCCTCTAAGGAAATTTAGAAACACTTAGCCATTTTGACACTAAATTCTACCATTTTGTGCATTCATCTAACCATCAATTTTATCTATTTGCATTTGCATCCAAGCACATAGTTAAATCTTTCATTTAGCCACATCAAGAGCCATCAAAGGAGCATACAAAGTAATCCAAAATCAAGGGCCAACCAAGAATTGTTTGCTAGAAAGAGAAGGTATAACCATTTGTCATCATCTAACACTTTTTCTCTTTGCATTAAAAAACTTCTTAGGTTAATCTTGAGGTGTTTCTTTGTGTTTTTCTATTGCATTTTATTCATTTTGAATAGGTAAAACATTTGGATATCATAATAACCATTGGGAACAGACCTTGTATTGAATATGAAAGTTTTGTTTGGTTGGGATGATCCTGCAATAGTAACTTTTCTACCTCTTGTGGTGACTCCACAATTGGCTCGAGCTCCTTTGATAGTGATTACTGTGTAGTGTTCATCTAGGGAGGTGACGATAGTTTCATACACATGATTCAAATTTCTGAAGGTGCCTTGCCCCTTATCAGTGTTATTGCTCCCTTTATTGTTATGGTTAAGCATCAGATTCATGTATATTTTGAGATTTTGATTCGCTATTGTTTGTTCCACATTTATGATCCTTTGATCAATGATGTCTTGAACTATGTTCTTTAAGCTCATGTAATTGTTTGTGGTGTACCCTTTGATTTTAAGGAATTCATAGATCTGATTTTCATTGTACCAAGGAGGTTTAATGTCTGGTTCTTGGTAGTTCTCGTAAGTGGGAATCTTGATGAGGTTTTCATTTATCAATTTCTTCATGATGACTTCGAGCAGTTCCCCAAGAGTGGTGTACTTTCACTTGACAAAATTTTTGTTTCATTGGGGTGGTCCCCTTTGATCATTGACGTTCTTGATCGCTTGATTGTTTGTTTGATGTGTTGTGTTTACGTGATTGTTGTTTTGATGATGGTTTTGGTTTTGTTGTGGTGTGGGTGTGTTGTGTCAAGGGCCACTGATAACAACTTTAGCATCAATGACACCATCATTCATAATATTTTTGTTTCTTGCCCATGTGTGAGGTTTGTCATTGTAATTGGTAGGTGGGTAATTGTTCTATTGTTCAGGATATGAAGTTGATCATCCTGGTTGTGTCATAAGAGCTCGCTCGATGTTGAGCACCTTGGAAATTAACTGGTTATACGTAGTGATCCCTTGGACCATGAGACGAAATTCCAAGAGGCCGTCAAGGTTGGATATGATAGTGCACACTTGTTGTTCCTCAGGAATGACCCATTTTCTTTTATTGGCCTTGGATCACCATCATTGTAGGAATGAAGTGAATGATTCATTCTTACCTTGTTTCAAAGTTGAGAGCTCCTCTAGACTAACATCCATCGCGATATTGTATGCCTAGTTTTTGATGAACATGTCTATGATTTATTGGAATGTCTTGATTCCTGAAGGTAGGTGAGAGAACCATTCCATAGCGTGTCCATCCAAAATCCTAGGAAATAGCTACATTTGATAGGTATCGTCATACACAACTTTCATGCAATGAACCTGGAATTCCTTGATGTGATCTTCAGGGTTTCCCATCCCAAGATACTTATCTAATTTGGGGATCTCGAATCCCTTTGAGAATGGTTTCATTACAAGGCTTCTATTGAATGGATAAGGGCATAAGTTGCTAGGTGTTTTCACGGTTCGCTCTGATTGAAGGTCAAGCACTTGTTGCGAGACCAACTTGATTTGTGTTGTCACATAGTTTTGCGGATCAGGGGGTGGGATGAAAGTGTTCTGAGGTGGTTTGATCATTGGTGGGATGGGTGGATTGGATGATTTTTGCATATTCTATTTAGCCAAGTATGCTTGCAACAATGCTTGTTTTTCCTATTGGAGTTGTGCTATTAGTGCCTGTTGTTGAGCTTGTTGTTGTGCTTGTTGTTGAGCTACTAATTGAGTTGCTTCGTGTTGTTCTTGATATTACTTTAGCACTTGTTGATATGCTTGTTGCTGCACTGCATGTTGTTGTGCTTGATATTGGGCTTTGGATTGAGCATGTGCTTGAGCTTGTGCTTGTGCCTATGCAACTTTTCTAGCTTGAGTCACTTTTTGTTGTTGTTGTTGCAATAAGGCTTGGGCTTGTACAACCTGTTGCACTTGTTGTGTGATTTGGGCAGCTTGAGCATCTTTCTCCACTTGAGCGGCTTGTTGAGCATCTAGTTGCGCAACTAGTTGTGCGGCTTGTTGAGAAGCTAATTATGTGGCTTGTTTTTTTTGTACTTGCAGAAATGTCTTTTGATAAGCAGCTTGTTGAGCAACTTTTAACGCCATACTATATTGGCTTGATATATTGGAGCTTGGTTGTGGTGGAGGTGGAGGTGGATTCAGAATGGTGCTTGTTGTGGTGGTGAGAGGCGCTGTCATGTTGGTGATTAAGATTTGATTGGTGGATGGTGTGATCGATGTGGTTGGTCCTTGAGAGGCCATGCTTTGAGATGTTAGGGGGGTGGTTGATGATGTCATGATTGATTGTGTAGTTGTCATTTGTTGTTATGATGTCGATGATAAGTTTTGGAAGTTTGGCATGATGTTTTGATTGACATTTGAATGTTGGTTTGATTGATATTTGGTAAAGGGGGAAGCCCTAAGCCAAGGAGTGGTGTGGACGATGGCGGTAATGGCGAAAGTGGTTGAAACATGAGAGATATGATCTCTTGAGGAAATGGTGTAGTGTCAAAGATGCCCCCTAGTCCGAACATGTCACCCTCTCCTTGCAAAGTAATGGGGAGAGAAGTTTGGGGTGTTGTGCAGAATGATGATGATGATATATCATTTAGATCATGAAAAGTATGTAATGGTATGGTTTTTCCCAAGATGGTTTTTGTGTCCAAGTCCTAATTTTTTACGAGAGGATGTGTTTGCAATGCATTGAGAAATGCACTTCCTTTGTTCACAATGGGCTGCGTTGGGGTAATGGATGATGTGATTTGTGGGATGTTTTGAGTGATGCCTTGAAATGAGGGGGTAGATGAAACAGGGATGGTAGATGAGATTGGAGGTATGACTCCAAAAGATGGTTCCACAATAGTGCTCACATTGAAATCAAAGGGGAGTTTAGCCCCTTGCTTTTTTAATTTGAGCATGTATAGTGAGGAATTGATTCTCATCATGATGTTGATAATCTTATGGTTTTCCAGATTTTGTATTATTTCACTAATTTCCTCAAATGACATTTCTAAGGGATTATCGGTGTGATCCTCTATTTGGATACCTTCCTCTTGATGGTCTTGCGAAAATGGAGGGAGGTTAACTGTGAGATTTCCATATCCAATAGGATTCATTTTAGGAGCAATTTGACTTAAGTCACTTGAAGTAGATGTTTCTTTGTTGGCTTCCATGTTCCTCTTGTGTTGTGATCTAGTTTGCACCATAAACTAGGGATCAATCTTCAAGAATGTTGAAGGTGAATTCTCTAGTTCTTTGGATTGATCTAACTTTAGGTACAAAAGAGAAATTTTAGGATGATTTCAGGATCAAAGGGTGATAATGATATGGATGTAAGATGGATGTTTGATGGATGATTGGAAATCTTGAGAAAACATTGAAGGGGTGTGCTAAACTTTAGGACTTGATTCAAGATTGATTTGTTTCAGATTCAGATTTTGGTAGACTTATAAACTCTAAGAGGTTGGATGTTGTCCTAGAGTTAAATTGTTCACAAGATGATAATTTTTCTAGGTGTGAGAAGAAGGATTCATCTAAACACTCCTATCCAAACAAGATGATATTGATAATGAACTCCTAAATCCCAAGATGTTGGATGTTATCAAGGGATGAATTTTTTCACAAGTTTTGATAATTTGGTCAAATATATAGAGAAGGATGCATCTACACACATTCAATCAAACAAGGTGATTTTGGATAGATTCAAATGAGTTTCCCAAAGTTTTAACACAAAGGATTTTTCCAAGATTTTTGAAGAGTTGTCGATGAGATGATTTTGGTTTTGATGTTCAAAGATGAATGAAGGTTTTGATTTTGATCCTAGGATGTACCTAAAAGGACACTTGTTTACTTAGACCTCAGTATTGAAGAACATGCTTTTCTCTAAACAAGATGTTCAAAATCTCTAAAAAGATTTGGGTTTTGACAGTAATAGAATGAGTACAAATGAGGAATTTTTTTTGAAGCCTTTCTATAAAAGTGAAAAGCAATCTTCATCTGAATTTGTATAGCGTTGAGAGATGCTTTTGATGGAATTTTGGACTAAGTTATTTTACTTTTGGTTTCTTGATCTTGATCTTGCGTGAAATCATTGGAGGCACATGTGTGGGGTCCAATTGTTTTTAGTATTTGCTTAATGACTTTGTTTTACCACAAACACTTTTTGATTAGGTTTCCAAACTAGATGTCCATTTTCTCAACTTCTTCTCATTTCACAAGGTGTATTATGCGAAACTTTGATGAAATTAAGGCAAGGGTTACCTATTGTTTAACTTTAGTAGGAAAATTGAGATGTAAATCCAAGTGTTTAGAAACCTTTAAGGATGAAATCACAAGGGTAAGCAATAACACATGAATTTGGTCAATTGTATTTTCCTCCTAAAGGGTTTGAAATTTTGAGGATGATGTTAAGTGTTTGTTTCCAAGTGTTTTTGAACAAGCAAATAATTTTGTAACCAAGAACAAGCACAATCATATGGATATGAAATACAATATTTGTTGAGTCCCCACTTGGACAAGTCTAGCTACTCTTATCTTTAGCAAATGGTTAGATTCTTGACCCCACTGGCTCCCCTCCATGACACTCACTTATACAGGGAAGCCAAGCATCAACACCCATGAAACTCCCATGGCATGCTTTCCATTTCTACTAAAGACCATAAAATTGGGGTGGATTCAGAACGACCGTTCTTGCACCAAAAAATAGATCAAGGATTTTGGAAATTCTAAAACAAGGATTTTAATTCGTACTTTCCATTTGTAAGAGTTGACCTAGTGTGGCAAGAGACCATTGCTACCCTTCTCGTCGAAGTCAACCGTGTGATACCATCGTTTACTCTAGTACCCACATTTATATCCTGGCTCAAAATACTCTTGGCTTTAGAGTGTTACCGGTTGAGTCGTTCCCTTTAGTGAGTGCTTTTTCCCCAAGGCAGGCCCTCTAAGATAGACAAAAGCGAGTAAACATATTTATAGTTCGATCAACCTTCATTTAGAAACAAAGGGAGAACACATGCACTAGGTTTACTCACACTTGCAAAGTGTTTTTTTCAAATTTTAAACCCAAAATGAAGTGTGGAGGTGATTACTTTATCTCAAACTAAGATCACAAAAAAGGCCTTTTGATTCTCAAGATAATTGTAAAGCATGAGAGAAGCGCATACATCCTTTTCGATGATGTTAGTTTATGTAAGCAATCACAAAAAAAAAAGTTTCACATGTTCATTTTAACCATTTAAAGCAATGATTTTGATTCGTTTTAAAGCACCAAAGGGTATGTGCAGGATCATCCTAGAAAAAATAGGCCCTTAAGTGGCAAAAAATTCAGAAAAATCAGAGTTAGGCAACTTAACGTAAAAATTTGAATAAGTTATCTATATTATTTCAAAAATATGTAGGAATAGAATTTGTAGCAAATTGAATGTAGTTTCTAAACTACTAGGTTTTTTTTTAAAATAAAATCTATTTCGTAAAAATTTTAAATTTCAATACAGTAGTACTTAAATTTTAGAGAAAAAATAAGAAGTAGGTGTCTATTTGACCACCCTAACCACAATAAAATGATAATATTTTTTTATAATAATTTAGATATAAGTAGAGGACTCATGTCCCAATGTGATGCATATTTTTTTGTAATTTTTTTCCAAGTAAATAATTAATTATGATTTTTTTATTACAAATTTTAAAAAATATAAAATTTGTATGTCTAACCACCTTAACTTGGTCAAAACTTCATGAAATTCATTTTTTTTTAATCCTATTGTATATGAAACATATAATGTGACACATGTTTTAGATTCAAAAAATATGATATTGTTTGAAAGATATAGATGATTTTCAATCAACCTATCAATCAAGACTTTAGTCGTAGTTGAAATAGAAAATGAATAATAATTATTTATTAAATTCAAAGTAAAAAATATTTTATATTGGTGGAAAGCTGAGAATCTCCTTTAAAAACCCTTTTCATTTCATTAATTTTGGGTTAAAAAACGGTCGTCGGCCACCTACCCTACAAATACCCATCATATTGCCACTTTTTGGCCCATCATGATCCTGCACATACCCCAAAATGAGATTTGAAAGTTTCTTTGTTCAATTTGTTAACCTCAAACAAAATCTACTCATTTTTCCTAAAGTTCATTTTAACCCCTTTGCAATGAAAATTTGAAAGCTTTTGAAATGTTCATTTTAAAACCCAAAAATAAATGAGTAAGTCTAAAACATAAAATTAAAGCATGTGGCAGAAGCTCAAAGCATTTAAAAATGCTTTATGTATTTTAAGTTTCAATGCCCAAATCCTTAACTCTGAGGTTCTTCCAAGATCTCCTCTTATCTTTCAATGATGCAAATCCCTTGTGCAAACAATACCCTTCCTCCTCGCTTTTCCTTTTCCTACAAAAGACAAAGATAGATCATGTGAAAACCAAAAAAAATTACTTAAAACGACTTAAAATAAAAATACTAGTGATAGATAAAGAATTAAATAAGGATCTTTCCAATAATTCAATTTTGCTAAACTAAAATGAAATTCCCTCCCTTGAACACAAATATAAAGAAAATACTTTTTTGAAAACATAAAACAGATATTTCTAGATAATGACACTGTAAAAGAAAACAATATTTTAAAGACAACAAGATCTTAATATGAATTTGTCCTAATCATGAGTAAAACTGAATGTGATTATTCCCATAAATTTAATTTAAGGACTACAGAAAAAAGATGAAGCTACGTTTTTATAAAACAACTCTTTCTTTGATTCTAGCTCTTTTGAATCCTTCAAAATTTACACCAACAAATGGCTGTAATAAAGACACATATTACGAGGATGAAACAAAAGCCATTCATGGAACATGTCCCACTCCTTTTCACATTGATATCCCTTAGCACCTAACCCAAAAACACAAAACATTAAAAGTCCATCAGAGATTTTAGATATTCCAAAAAATTATGGTAAATTAGGTAAAATAAATAAATTTGTCAGATTGGTTTCTAGCATTTTAAATTCAAGAGAGGACCTACTATGGGGTGGCGCACAAGTATGATTTGAATCCTACACTAGAAACAATTTAGATCTTATCACATCAATGTAGAGATTCTCATGATGTTGATTGTCGAGTTTGACACACACAAGGGTATGTGCAGGATCATCATGGAAAAAATAGGCCCTTAAGTGGCAAAAAAATTAGAAAAATCAAAGCTAGGCAACTTGATGTAAAAATTTGAATAAGTTATCTATATTATTTCAAAAATACGTAACAATAGAATTTGTAGCAAATTGAATGTAGTTTCTAAACTACTAGTTTTATTTATTTTAAAAAAAATCTATTTAGTGAAATTTTGAAATTTCAATGCAGTAGTACTTAAATTTTAGGGAAAAAATAAGAAGTAGGTCTCTGTCTGACCACCATAACAACAATAAAATGATAATATTTTTTTATAATATTTTAGATATAAGTAGAGGACTCATGTCTAAATGTGATGCATATTATTTTATAATTTTTTTCCAAGTAAATAATTAATTATGAATTTTTTATTACAAATTTTAAATAATATAAAAAATTGTATGTCTTACCACCTTAACTTGGTCAAAACTTCATGAAATTTAATTTTTCTTTTTTTAACCCTATAGTATGTGAAACATAGAATGCGATGCATTTTTTGGATCCCAAAAATGTGACATCGTTTGAAAGCTATAGTTGTTTTTCAATCAGCCTATCAATTAGGACTTTAGTCATAATTCAAATAGAAAATAAATAATAATTATTTATTAAATTCAAAGTAAAGCATAATTTATATTGGTGGAAAGCTAAGAATATCATTTAAAAACCCTTTTCATTTCATCAATTTTAGGCAAAAAAAAGTCGTCAGCCACATACCCTACAAATACCCATCATATTGCCACTTTTTGGCCCCTCATGATCCTGCAAATACCCACAAGCTTCTTTGTATTCAACATATCTTCCAATTAATGTTTTTCAAATGGCTTTCAATATATCCTACGATTTTTTTATTTGCTAAGGAATATACACAAAATGAATTCATAACAATAGACCTTCATTCAAGCATGTTTGGAAGCAAATAAATGTTTATAAACTTTGAAACCACTGTATTTGGCATGGTGTAAAGTCGTGCCACAAATTTTTCTCTGAGGAAAGCGCTTTAAAAAAAAAAAAGCACCTGTATTTACTGCTTCCCTACGCTGCCTACCTCATAGGAAGACACATTATTCTCAGCATCAAGAAAATAAACTGACACAATTGATGGAGGATGGGTTGCCACACCTCATAATCTTTACCCAAGGACATTTAAAGTTCTCTCTAAGAGCATATGGGAAGAGAAATACACAATCTTAGGGAGACACGATTTACTAACATGAAGTTAGAGTGGCCCCTATTTAAAGTTTCCTGTGTTAAAGCTTAGTCAAATAAGAAACAACATTCTTAGAAAAAAAATCCTTTAAATTCTGCAGAGAACCTACTATACCGTCTATGCCCGTTTCGTATTACTTTTAGCCATCTCCTCCAATTTTGTCAAAGAGATCATGGGCACTGTAATAACAACATTCATTCATTCCAAAATAGTCAGTTTTGGCATGTAAATTAGAAAGTCTAATGTATTTATGGGCTGCATACAAATGGAGCAAATGGTAATCATGCATGTACCATGTAAGGATAAATGGTAATGAAACATTTCACTAATACCTAGAGAGCCGTATTTAAGCAGTTATCAAATGCGATTAATAATTATTTTGCTAATTACTGCCAACCATAGTCAATGAAATGAGTTTAAGATAAATTAATGAAATTTGTGAGGAGAATTCCCAAAATCAAAGAAACCATACACAGTCCCTGAAACATCCAAAACCCTACTTAAAAACTAGTCATTCACAAAAAAAATTATTTTATTTCAGAGATCAAAACAATCTACTTTCTCAAAATAAATCCCTATCATTCTTCCACATTAAAAAGAATTTACCAACTACGTAAACCAAAAGCACCACCAAGTTTTCCAATAATGAAGAATACCTTACTAATGGCTCTTATAAAAACCAGAGTAATTGGTAGTGACTACTTATTGGAACTTATCTAAGGCATAAAGCTAGAGTGATGCTTGTTCAATTTAGAGGATATTTTGCATGGAGAACAAAGATGTGTAGATGGGATGACATCATGTGATGTTAATGGAGGCCACACAAGACTAAAGAAAGAAAAGACAGGCAAACATAATGGATGGTGTGGGTTGGATACTACAGTAGTCTCAAGAGAATCATCTAAAGAAAAAAAATAAAAACGTGCCCTCCTAGTGCCACATGCGAGCACCTCTCAAATCTGCATACCTATTAAACTTCATGACAAAGGTTAGTGCATACAAATTTTCTAAATACTCCTATCAAATAACATGTCAATGCTCAAAAAATGCAACAAATAACAAGGATTAAAAGACATAAAATCATTGCATGTACCTATTCCATAGTGGATTGGTGTCACTTGCGCAAAGTGACCCTTTCCCAATCCTTGCTAAACTCAATGATAGATGCCTTGAATATGCAGTGAAATGGAAAAAAATATCTCTCAATTGAAGAGGGTAACTTTGCATGAAGGTTGTGGATGATTTTTTGAAGAATGAAGCTTCTACTTATAGAATCTCAAATGCTAAGAGTGCCCAAAAGAGAGCAATGTGGGATAATTTTTTAGCCAATGAGATGGAGCCACTTGTCACCTTGTGAATGGTTGAGGAATGTACAATTTTTGGTCAATGTGCCAATAAATGAGATTGGTTGGCCTTTTTCAAAATTCAAATTTGGCTTGTTGGAGGGAGAAAAAGTGACTTTAATGCCAAGTGGGGGACATGTAAGAGGGAAGTTATTGTCATGTTGGAAGGGACAATTCAACTTTATTTCAAATTCAAACTTGAGGAATATTCTCAAAAGATGCTTTGTTGAGGGAAAATGATGATTTTAATAAATGAATTAAAATGCTTTATTGGCGCAAGTGGGAAAAGCTAGAGGATGTGATGGGTGATTGGATTAGATTAATTAGGATTAGATTAGTTAAGATGATGTTAGATGCTTTTGACCCATTTGATTTAAATACTTTGATTTATTTAAATCAAAAGGGATGGAATATAAGTTTGTGATTTAATTAAAGGGGGGATGTGAGACTTAAATTAAAAAAAAATGATTTATTTAATTTAAATGGATAACCTTAGGAGACTGAATTTAATGAATTTGATTTACCTGATGAATGGATGAATGTGAATTTTATTTATTTGATGATTGAATGAATATGAATTAATTAAGTGCACTATGTTAATTTCATGTGTCTAGACTTGGTAAGAAATAAATGAATGAACCTTGTATTTATACTTATCCATGCTTAATATCTTGAAATTACACCTCACTAAGCCAACATATGAATTCATTAATTAAAGGAGGGTAAAGTCTACTAGAATTTGAAATTAAATCCCAAAAATACCTTAAAGGGGACTAAGATGCCCTGGGTGGCGTCTTAGTCCCGAGACATGAAACTCGAGGCACAAACTCCAAAAAGGGGCCCATGTAAGGAACACTTGGAATCAGGGTCCCAAGACCTTAGGGGGAAAAATATTCCCTAGGTGGTGTCTTAGTTCTAACCCAAAAATTAGGGACACTTAGAAAAAATCATTAAATTATCATTTCCCTTTGTTGTTTGTTGGGATTAGCAAGAAAAAGATGTAATTCATTAGGCTTGTGGATGCAAAATAGGACCAATTAAGACACAAATAAAGATAAACAAAGCAAGGTGGAACCAAAAAAGTGTGTAAATGCAAAGGTATGCATTTTCCTACACTCTAATAGTTACAATGATAATGTTGTCCCTCGTGCATTTACTAAAGGTGATTTGGTGTTATCTGAGAGTCAATGTAATATTAATGCCCCCCAATTGAAAAAGAAAAATTCAGCCCAAATTGGTTAGGACCTTACATAATTCATGAAATTTATGGGTCTAGAGCACACACGTTAACAAAAATGGATGGTACACCTCTTAAAGAACCTATGAATACCATGCATTTGCACCGATATTATGTCTAATCTTCTAGAATAGTGTGAATGATAAAGCAATGACCGTGTTAGAGTTAGTGGATGAAACTCTATGTTCTCTTTCATGGCTTTGTTCTTGAGAAAAAAACATTTGTGTGTCTTGAATACTAAAGTAATTATTTAAATCAATTTTAGGTGGTTAATTTAGGTTTCATACTATTCAAGTTAATCTTGTATGTTGTGTTAGATTATATCCTTATATGAATTTAATGTTTTTTAGTTAGATCATAGGTGCATTTAATTTAGCATAACATACTTAATCATAATGTTGCATCAAAAATAAACTAGGATAGTTTTAATTAGATCACATAAAGCATTGAAGAAAGTTATTAAATAGTATTACAAAGATTATTTGATAAATCACATTGCCATCTAACTTAAACACGTAAGCATAAACAACCAAACATAAAATATCATATATAGATATATCACAAAGTTTTAGTACATGTCATCAAATATACAATGCTACTGTGACCTATGACTACCAAATCCCTTGGGACCTAGTTATCGTATCTATCAAGAGACGATGGTATGCAATCATGAACTAATAAGAGGATCCAATGTATATTGTAGGCCCCTTTCCCATTGAACAATCATGACCTCTCATTTGACGACCTCTAGGTGCTCTTACTCTATGTAGTCTCTATTTGCTTGTAGCTTGGAAAAATATACACAAAGTCTCTCAACCTCTACTAGATCTTGAGATGACTGAAGCTCCTCATAGGGAGCTTGCAGTGTTGATAGATCACCCTTGGCTTGATTATCATGCCTTATCTACTCCTCTCAGCCTCATGAATGACTTGAAAAACTCTACATGGAGCTCCACAATAGGTGAGGGAATTTATTTTGTGATGATAGCCTCATCTCTAACTGGAGGAAGTACTATATTTGTGCCCACCCATCAGTAGAGATCCTTCAACTCTCTCACAGACCGTGCAAGATAGAAATCATAAAGATAATTAGTACACATCATGACATACATATATAAATAAAAATCATGAATATAAGCATAACCATAAAAGCATAAGCATAATCATAAATAATATATCATCACCTAGATCTCTTTCCAGTTATGTAAAAGCAACCTCATCTTGCATAGGAGGAGTAGACTATGTTTCATCCTCTTCATGATCATATGTGTTGGTCTATACTACAACCACTGATCATGATATAGTAACATGAGTGGCAGTCGTGTCTCTCCACTTGTGGGAAATTGGACCCTCATCTACTTTATCATTTCCCTCACTCATCAACTAGCCCTTGTCCTCCTACTCATCCTCATCATCCTCCTCCTCTCCCTCATAATCTGATTCTACCTCCTCATCGTAATCCTCCTCTATCTCATCTACAAATAGGTGTGGTCTTGACCCATGTGTCCTCACCTATCTCCTCCTCCTCATCCCTCTAATCTAGAATATGCCTCACAAATCCTATAGATCATTGATCCATAGGAAATACCAAAGTTGGTCGTATTGTGGCCCACCACTCCTCATATGCATCTATAGCACTAACATCATTAGCATTGAATACTTGGGGCATATCAAGAACCTCATCATTTTAATCATTGGATACAATATCATCCACTATCATTTGTCTCATATCTTCTTAGCACTCTACACTGATTTCCTATAAAATGGTCATGCTACTAGTGACACATGTACATATTTGAACTATCCCATGGCACAATCATAGTAGAATGGTCTTACTATGTAAGAATGCCTCTCCAATAAAAAAATATCCCTATGCATCCTTCTTAATTGGTGAGTCTCATCTAGCCACTATGGTATCAACTAGTAGGGTCTCCATAAGATCTCCTCTTGATCCAAGTGATCAAATATGACTCTCTAGAATAGAAGATATCCATACTATCATGTTCATATTAATGGATAAATAAAGGAGCGTGGGTATTCTAAGGTGCATATGGAAGGAAATCCTATTGGAATAGTGCATGTGATATGCTCTAAGCACCAAAAATCTAGTAGTGTACAATGCACCATGTTCTCAACTTTGTGGTAAGTGAATCATCCCAAATCATAGTAAATATGTGAAAGAATTTTGTGACCCCATGCATAGATGGTCCAACGATGCTCAATCTCCCATATCATGTGAAATAGTCCTCCTACTAGGTTTGCTCCTTGACCATCTAGGACTAGTAATAGTGCTACAGTGAAAATCATAATCTATCTCATATGTGGTGATCGTGCATAGAGTAGCCACTATAGCTCAATACATAGCCCTACGGTCTCATCCTAAATCAATCCTCCAAGATAGTACTATACATCTTCTCTCATCTTCCTATAAGAATGATTCTCTATGAAATGGATAGTCTCCCATTGAATTGGAACTTTAAGAATGTGATGTACATCCTCTAGAGTGATCGTCATCTCACCAGTAGGTAGCTGAAAGGTGTAGGTATCTACATTCCATCTCTCTGCTAATGCCATTAGAATGACATCATGGTATCTCATAGGAGGCATGAGATATGCCCAATATATACTAGTAGCCTATAAAGTCTGTGTATCCTCCTCTGATAGTGTTGCGACCTACTCTTGTAACTAACAGAATAATCTATCGTTGAGATGTCACAACCAAGGAGGAATCTAACAAAAAAAAAAATCATCTATAAGCATTCTAAAATATTTAAATCTATACATCAAGAATAAAAAAAGTGATAAATTTCACTAGGGTGCTTTTCTAAGGGTCCTCGACACTTTATTCCCTTTTTGGGACACTTCATGAAGAAACAAGACACTTTGTAAAAAAGTAGGACACTTCGTGAAAAAGTGGGACACTTCGCAAAAAGTGGGACACTTCGCAAAAAAGTGGGACACTTTTGTAGTGTAGAAAAATTGATCTTTGGAAATTTTCACTCATTCAGGTCCTTCTTGTGGATTTTTCCTTAGTTTTTCCTTGATTTAATGTTGTAATGTGAATAATACATTCACATTAGGTCTTGGGCCCTTGCTGATCCGATGGACATTTTTTAGTGGAAATTGAAGTGTCTCATTTTTCTCCAAAAACAACACCATCAGAAAGAGCTCGACGTCCTGATTCCAACGCAACTTGAACAGAGCGAAAAGGAGTCCGTTTGTGCATGTTATGGCCAATCAAACCTCGGGTCAAACTAGGATCAGGGGCATCCAGAAGGAAAAAAATGGCATCGTCAAAAATCAATGAAACTAGCATCATCACGAAGAGCTCATCGCAAGCTTTCCAACGTAATTCATTTCATCGAAATCCGACATCGGAGGCTCAACTTATCATCGGTCAAAGTTTGCAGTTGACTTGTCAAGGTGGACCGTACAGATGCTGACGTCAGCAGTCAATCTGTACTATACGGAATATAATAGGCGAATTTGGACGTGACACGTGGTGGTATAGTCACTGTACAGAACCAATCAAAATCTACCACGTGTCCATCCGTACGGGTGATGTGGCATCTCTGTATTCATCAGCGTACAAGTGGCAGTCGGGTGTCGATCCACGTCAGCGTCCAGTCAGCATGCCACGTCATCAGCAGTCCGTAGCACAAGTCAGCATCCACGTCAGTTGTATCAGGCCAGTCAGACTGTGCCACGTGGCACCCTCCTGGTGCGGCACGTGGCCTCTCCCTCCTGCGTCGGTGTTCGATGTGTTTGTTAACAAAAAAATTTGTTTGGCCCGGTTGGGGCTTGAACTCTTGACCGATGGTGTTCGAGATTTCCGGGTGGCCGGTAGGCTAAACAGCCGGCCGTTACCATCTATGTTGGCCATTTAATTTTGTTATTTTAAAATTAGCGAATGGTTATTAAAAGCCAGCGGCAGGGGTTGAACCCCCAACCGCCGGCCGCCCAAAAATATTAACCACCACCGAGCCATCGCGGAAGTTTAGAATATATGTGGCAGCTGTTTGTTTTGTTGAAACCAAAAAATTGAATACCTTAATTTTTAAAACAAACTCCTCTATACTTTAAAAATAACACAACTATAATCCTTTTAAAGGATTAAATCAAAACCACCTTAAACTGTGAAAGCCCGAGAAAGGCTTAAAACAAGATTTTATTAAATTTTGAGGAGTGGTTTTGTTATTAAGGGAGGATTTTTAAAATATTTTTACTATGTAAAGGAGATTTTTATGTATTTGGAGAGATAAGGGGAATATTTTGTAAATCAATTGGTTAGTAACCAATTTGAGTTAATTTTATGTATAAAAAGGGGGTGTGAGATGAGAGTGGGATCCAAGTTTTCTTTCAGGTGACGAAGTCTTGAAGCTGTGGAGATAATCGAAAGAGAGGTCTTGTAGAGATTCCATTCTTGCACGTCAGAGCGCTGTTATGCTGCCGAAGTTCTTGGAGAGTGATTGTGGTGCTTTGTAATTGATTTTGGAGTTAATCGGATCGGTCTCTCTATTGGAGTGGACCCGGAGACATAGTAACTTTCATGACGAACTCCATTATCAAACGTTGTTTGCACTTCTCTTCTTCTCTCTCTTTCTGTCTCTCATTTCCTTCATTTCTATTAAATCACCTTGTTATTACTTTCATTCTGTTATTTCCTTAAGTTAATTTTGATTTAATTGACTTGAAATCATCATTGTAAAAGCATTGTAAAAGTTAAGCATTTAAATATTGCAATCTAGTCTAGATCCTACATAGATCACTTGCAAACTAAATAAAATGCATTTATTGATGTCTTGTAAAGGTGTTGTAAAGTTTTGCAAATGACTTTCACACTTAATTAAGTCTCATGGACCTATTTTTCCCAAAAATCAATTTAATTACATTCTCACATTAATCTAGAAAGCTTGTAAATTAAACTTGATTTTAATCTAGTGTTGTAATGTGTTTTACACATTCACATTGGATGTTGTTCCTTTCTAGGCTATGTGGACCTCATTTTAATGTTGTAAAGTGTATTTAACCATAATTTCACATTGAAATTTATTTCCCCAGCCCTATAAATCACTCATTATATCATCATTAATAGTCCCCTATGATCCCATATTGTGCATCCCGAGGCTTATTTTAATCAAAGACCTCAAAAAATCAACATATAAACCTAATTTATTCACTCCCAAACGTCCCAGCTAGCAAAAGAGCCCCTATGAGACCCATTCACCACTATGGGTGAATGAGTCCCATCCAGGTGGGACTCATTTTCCCAGGATGGTGAATGAGTCTCATTTGATCTATTTTCAAGGTTTGAGTGAGAAAAAATAGGTTCTAAGTTTAATTTTCTTTAATGTTTTCCTTGGGGATCAAATTAATGGCCATTTGAATGGATTTCCAATATAAATAAACTGTTAATAAGTATTCCAATCATTCATCATACATTCAAGTCAAGCAAGCTAGATTTAGGTATTTCAAGTCTTCGCAAGGTCATTAAGTAAGCATTCAACATCATTTTTCAAACATTCAAGGGAAAATTCTTAATCCATTATTGTAGAAATTCAAGATCCATCATCATGGAAAGTTTCTAATTGAATTACTTCATATTCATTCTTCATTATCATGTTTCTTCATTTTGGTTTAATTACCTAAATGAGGTTTGACCAAGGAAAACCCCCATTCCGTAACAATTAACATTTTATCTCTCTTTCTCTGTGTGGTTGCATATCTGGGTGCTTTGAAGGCTTGGAGATCATTAAAGAATAAGTTTCAAACTTCTTGAATTCATCTCCCTATTGGAAAGGTCAAAATTTTCACAAAAAGACACTTATAGTATAAAAAATCAGGGTTTCAGATCCATACACCTAAGGAACAAAAAGATTAGACTGAGAGATATAGATTCCACTTTTGAGTTTTTAGAAACATCAAATTAGACTCATTCACTGTTAGTGGTGATTGAGTCCCATTGTACCTAGTTTTAGATATTTCTATGGATTTGGATACCCATTTGGCTAAAACAGGCTTTGGTGCAGTTTTCTAGAATCGAGATTGATTCTCCCAAAATGGTGAATGAGTCCCACTAGGCTTAAAAATCAACATTTCTAGAGTTTTAGAGTTGTTTCCAATCTTCAACACATTTCTAGGTGCACACTTTTTGTTCTATAGCTTTCAATTTCATTTTATTTACATTTCTAAGTCATTTTCTAGGTCATTTTGCATTTCACGGTGTGTTTTGAAGCATCTTGCATTTTCCAAGGTTACACTTGGTTGTGAACCCCTTTTATTAGTTTTCAACCTTTTACAAAATCCCCTTTGACAAATTTAAATCTTGTTTGCATTGGAATCTCAAGGGTTTCTTCTTAAGTGAGGCACTAATATTTTTGGTACCTCTCTCCTTTTAGGTTCAAAACCATAGAAGTGCAAGAGAGACCAACACAACAAAAATATTTGGTTCATTTTGGCGAACTTGCATTTAGAGCATCATATTTAAGATTTAGAGTGCATTTAAATCCTAGGAATATCTTACATTAACATTGCATTGCATCTTGCATTATTTAGTTTGCATTCTAGGGTTTCAAAATTTTACATTAGTGAAAGTGCATATAGGTTGCATTTTTGCATCTCAAACTAGTGGAAAAAATCTAAAAAATTGTATTTGCATTTAGTATTCAGGTGATACAACATAAAAGTGTAATTTTTTTTGAAAAATTCAAAGAAAAATGAAAAAAATCCCCTTTGGGACTCATTCGCCACCTTAGGTCAATCAATCCTTGACCACCCCTGAAACTACCTTTCACAACAATGAAAAACCCTATTTTTTCATTTTTTTTGCTACCATTAACTATCTATTTCAATTGGTAGAGTTTCTATTACATGCATTTCACTAAATCTAGCTTAAATTGGTCCATTTCATGCATTTCTTAATTTCAAATTTTGAACATTTCATTTTGAGATCATTGCATAATGTAATCAATAAATTACCTTGTTGGAAATCTAAAAAATTGCATTTCATCCTAATTATTTACATTGCATTTTTCAGTTTGTATAGCTTCTATCATTAGAAATAACATTATTTACATTCATTGAAGTTATGGATAGCATTATTTTTTTTCAATTTTTATTTTAGGCATTAGTTCCTAGTTCATTTAGATCAGATTCAGTAGAAAATCAAAAAAATAAAAAACATCACAAGAAACAATTCAAAAAATGCTTACATTTAGAAAAAATATATCATCCAAGCCCATTATTAGTGATGACTTAGAAATGTTAGATAAAGCCCTTAAGGAATTTCTCTCACCAAAATAATCCACTAAAGGTTTCACACAAAAGAATGCAAGCATCAATAATCATGATATCATAATTGTTCTTCTCTCGATACCTCTCCCATTGGTGATGAAGGTATCTTGATGAAAGAAGACACAATCATTGAAGATCATGAAAGTCTTTCTTTTCTTCCTCCTCATCCCCCTTGTTAGCTCTCAAAAATACAGGTGGAATGCCTCAAGAGGCTGCCAATCTCTTGGTAAGTTTTAGGGTAATAGACAAGGTCAAATGAATTAAACCTTCTACTCTTCAGGTGCTGCTAAACCTAGGTGGGTATACCTATCTGAATGAAGCAGAATTGACTTATGATTATCCTTCTTGCAATGATTTGTTCACAATGGCATATGGAGGTGAACAAATGAATTCAAACTTGATACAAATAGCAATAGCAATCTTCTTAATCTAAATCCTAAAATGCTCAATTAATAGATGTAAAGAAACTGAATGAATCCAAATGATGAAATGCAAAGACCAGTGCCTTATTGGGTATGTGGAGTCAAATGAAACAAAAGTGGGCAACTTATTCTGCTAGAAACTCAAATTGTCAGCATATGATCTATTTATAACTTGAATAAACATGCAGGATTGTGACTACTAAGCGCTACTTTAAAAACCCAGATGAATCTCCTTGATTACT
Organism: Sequoia sempervirens; assembly: GCA_007258455.2. Taxonomy (NCBI): domain Eukaryota; kingdom Viridiplantae; phylum Streptophyta; class Pinopsida; order Cupressales; family Cupressaceae; genus Sequoia; species Sequoia sempervirens. The sequence continues at coordinate 54,969 of VDFB02228420.1, forward strand.
GTGATCAACTAAAAGGATTTAATCTCTCCTTGAAAGAACCAATTAGTTAATCACACAAATACAACAAATGTGCACTAATAAACTAAAAATAAACTTGTTATATCAATTTAAACAACCGGAAAGAATCAACTTGGAGAAAACTTAGCAATACTTTCCAATAAACTCAACAGACAATTGACACCAGAAATAAACTACCACAACAACTGATTTTCATTGAAATTGCCATTTGAAAACATGCATCATAGTCTCTGATATGAGAAATTTATTCTACTGTATCCATTCCTAATCTACCTACTGTATCTCCTCTAAAATATGATTCCTTCATTTACAATCATAGATGGGTATTTATACATTTGTATCAGGAAACACATCGCTTTGAGATCCCATGTCGGCCAACCGCTACAATCCGACATTCATATGTCAGCCACAGTGTTTGAATCTTTGTTAATCATTCGCTAAGACAACCTTGTAGTTATGTTCAAGGCAATTAAATCGTCGTCAGTCGCCATGTGTTCATTGTGTTTCATCGTGACCTTTAGAGTCAGATAGATGACATATCAAATACCTTATGTCATGCCGAGAGCCATGTAATGTTCTTCTAGTCAATGAGACAAATTAGTTTTCTCACCAAAATGTAACCTTCTATCTCATGCAGGTCACCATAACTTTATGATATCGGTGAGAGGTCACACAGATCATTCCATGTTTCACCGAGAGCCAGCCTTGTGTCACTAAGACAAATCAATCTCACACCGATGGAAACCTTTTGTGTAATGTCAGTGAGACCGAAGGTCACTCGCTGAGACCTCACCATGAATACCTTTTGTTATAATGATATGCTTTGCTTTATTTCCGGTCGACAAGACACCTCGAATTCGCTGAGACCTCATATCGCATTCCTTTAGTCTAGTCGAAATGTTTGCTTGGACCCTGATAGTCGGTAAGACAATAAAACATCGCCAAGACCTTATCCTGAATACTCTTAGCTTGGCCGATATAACCTTTTGCACAAGTCGGTAAGACACCATGGAATTGCTATGAAATTTCATCGTAGCTAATATCTTTTGCTGATACATTCCTCCAGTCGCAGGTCAGTAAGAGATAACAACTTCATTGTAACTTCATTCTGATGATAACACTCATATCGATAGGGATCCTTCAGTCCCTGAAACAATATGCATGTCCCACTGAATGGATTAAAAGATGAATTCTAATTGTCGTGATAGTAAAAAAATCTTGATGATAGGCAACACAAACGTTTATTGGCTGAAAATGCAAAATGGATCAGGGAGAACTTGGTTTCTTCATGCCGATAGGGACCATAGTGTAAAAAATACATGACCCGATGGAAACTATGGGACCATATGGAAAAATATGGGTGAAAACATCATGAAGGGAGGAAAATGTGCTCAAGGTAGGACTCATTTGGAAAATGCATGGGTATGGACAACCTAAAAAATCATCATAAATTTACAATTCCAAAAGTGGCTCCATCTCGGGATGAATAATAGTAAGATCATTACAAGGATCCGAATCTTTGGGTGAGCAGACTAGACAAAAGATAATGAGTAATGAGAAAAAAAGTCATGAATGGAAATGGAAATGAATACAAGATGGAGATGAGCAAAACCCTAAACTACTGTGCATGGAAAAGAATTTTAAAGAGGAGCATCAAGAGTTGTCCATGCACTGGCAACCCTTAATCCTCTGTGTTTCAACTTCACCTGTTCTAAGCTATTATGATCTGAAACTCAAACCATACTTCCCTATCAAATACCTGGTTTTGTCTTGAGTTCATCATATTCCTTGCAAAGACAATCATGCAACCTACTCTGCCACTGTTATTGAAATTTCTTAGAAAATCATAATGCTCAGCTTGACCCAAATTCCCTACATCATCCTGTAGTTCAAATTCTTCATTATCATGGGACAAACCTCTATCAAATTCATCATACAAAGTATATTCATACTTAATGAAAAATTCCTCATTAACTTTCTCACTATTATGAATTATGAAACACTCTCCCAACTGTATTGAAAATTGACCATCAAGGTGCTTCTCTTGAGAAACAAAGAATTCTATCATATCTGTGCTGTCTGAAACAAAAAAATTTGAAACCTTTTGCACCTCTTCCAAATCATCATTTGGAGACAATACTTGATTATGACTCATATCTCTAATATCATGCATATATGAACCAATGAAATCTAGACCTCTATCATCCTTGGTATGCAAATAAAAGTATTCTCCATATGAGTTAGAAATTTCAAAATAACATACCTCATCTTGAATAGACACATACTTTTGATCAACTTCAAAGGCTTCATCATCAACTCGAGAAATGCACTGAGAATCATAAGAATCATCACACAAAGATCTTTCACTATCAAAACAAATGTAAGCTGGACATAGAACTTCAAGATCACCCTCATGTACACATCTCTAGTATTCAAGAGTTAGCAAATCTAAAATTTTCTCACTGCTAAGTGAACAAGCTTCTACATTTTCATCACAATAGTTATATTCTTCACTTTTTTCATCATCAAAAAGAGGTCCAAGATCCTCAGAGAATGAAAAATAAGAAATATTACCAGCACATTCATTTGTTCCATAATTTGACACATCACATTGTTTGTCTGAAAATATCTTTTCCTCATCATAAAGGTGATCTGAAAATACCTCCTCCTCATCAAATGTATCTTCATAGTACTCAACTATAGCTCGAAATGTTACTTGTTCTCTATCAAATGGATCCACATTTTCCATAACTTCCTCTTCCTGATCATCACAAGAACTGCAAGAATCACCTTGTTGCAAATCCAAATCCACAAATCCATCTTCACAATCTGAATATTCACTAGATCCCTCAAAACATACATTTCCTTCTATGTCATAATCTTATATGCAAGAAAGAAATTCAATATCCTCATCTTCCTCATGCAAGCTATCATATGAACCATATTGACTTGAACATGTCTCATCTTTTATTGGATGCAGTGTATGAGTGATCTCTTGATGCTCATTCGTGATATCACCATTGTCTTCATACCTTCTCCCTTGCATGGTGTTAATAAATTTATTCAATGGATCAAAGGTACATTGTTTTGATGACTCTGGCCAATAAAATGATTCAGGCTTCCATGCTCCACCAAAGTACATCCTCCACACACCATTACAGTCATGCACAACATATTTTTCAATTGGATTAGTACTAACTAACTTTAGCTGAGTTGATTCCATCTTGAAATTGCCAAGATCCACATCACAGAAACAATTGATTTGATATTGAGGTATACAGTCAATAACCTGGCTCATTCTTGGCTCCCTATACAACCTGACTTCTTGACCATTCACTGGAATAGTTGTATAATACAAATCAAACTAAATATTTCCCCCAACTGCTGCTATCCATTGTCTTGATAAAAGTATCCCAAATTGAGGAGGGGTATCAATTACTATTATATCTATATTATAATCCACCTATGGATAAGTAGCTAGTTTGACTTCAACATATCTCATAATACCTACCAAAGGAACATGTTTGTTATACATTGCATATCACTTTCCCTCATTAGTATCAACCCACATACCAAGTTGCTTCATAACTCCTACTGGCATGATGTTTATGGCATCACCAGAGTCTATCATGCAATTCCTCGGCAATTTTTTATTTATGAGTAATGTAGTGAAAAAAGGATGAACATGTGGGGGAGTTATTAATACATCACTCAAGCAGACTTCTGAGATATTTACTTTCTCTTGCCTATTGACTACTTTAATAGCTACTTTATTTTCATAATTCATTATCAATTGAACAACACTATTTCTGTATTCCTTAATTTTCATCATCTCAAGTAGAGGAACATAGATTTTTACTTGGGATAACGCCTGAGTGAAGTCAAAAGAAGAGCCCTCCACCTTAACAATTTTCTTTTGTTCTGACATTTCTCCTTTGTTTTCTTCCTTCTCTCTTTTACTAGGCTGGTTAGGCTTTTGCATCTCTTTGTGTAATTCCTTCACTTCCTCCTTTTGGATAGGCTTTTGTTCACCTTTATCAGGCTATCTAATTTTTGGCTTCTTCACAGTTCCTTGTGTCACCTTTGGATCCTTCATAAAGATTCCCCTAGGGACACCTTCTCACTTACTGTCCTATTTCTCAACCAGTATTTACTCTTGGCTTCTTCAACTACAACAACAGTTAATCTTTCTATCTCTTCATCAGTGAGTCTCCTCATATTGTATTGAGTAGGCACCTCATCAGAATGTGGTTCTACATAATATTCTTTAGTGTCAAAAAGGACCTGCTGTTCAGCCATATGGACATTGTATTTCTGATTTGAAACATCATACTCATAACCTTCATCCTCTGAAGATGAGTACCTCTCCTCAACATGGTGAAAGGTATTTGAAGTTAAATATACTGTGTGATCTTCTCCACCATTTCCTGTCAGCATTCCCTCCTCCTACATTTTTTGAGCTACAACACAATACTCTGAGGAATGTGGCTTACCACAAGCTTCACAGAAATAATTGTTATTCACCATATAGGTTCCCTTCTGGCTCAATGGATCAGGATTCTCTTTGTTTCTTGTCCTAACTGTTATAGGTTTTCCATCCTTCCAATCTATATTATAAATCATATCATGCAACCTCAGCCTTTCATTCCTGTATGTATTCTCCTATCTATACTAATAATTGTTGCTTTCCCGAGGAGCCCTAGGGTTGTCTCTTTTACTGACTATCCCAACAGCTTTCCTGTTCTCAATTGTTAGTACTATTTTTTGTGCTTCAGCCAAATCTCTCGGGAATCTATTTCTCAGTTCATACCTTGTTTTAGGATCAAATGCATTCAAGTAAACACTGAGTGCTACAAAATCTAGCAACTTTGATCCAGGAGGTATCTTATTCTGCAATTTATTGAATCTCTTATTGAAATCATAAATTGAGTCATTCTAATTTTTCTAAATTTGCATCAATTCATGAAGAGTAGCATCTAGTGCATTTAGATTCCCATATTGCTCTAGGAATCAATCCTAGAATATTTGAAGAGTATCAATTGAGAATGCCAGCAAGTTGTTAAACCAATCCCTAGCATCTTCAATAAGTGACATCAAAAATAGCCTAATGTGTAAATCTTCATATGACACATCTATGTCTTGGATGAAAACATTGAAATTCCTTAAATGTTCTTCAGCAGTAATTGCATTATTCCTTGTAAACTTGGGCACCAGAACTCTCCAGCTGCCATCCATTGGATAAGGGTATAAATGAAAACTTGCTAAATTGAACTATTTGATCATTGTTGTATGCTGGTGAGGGGGAAGGTTTGGTGGATATTGATATTGCTGCAGGGGATTGTTGTATTGTGCATTATACTGTGGGATGTAATGTTGACCATGACGTGGCTGCATATGTTGTGTGGGAATATGAGGCGGATGATTTGGCTGTGTACTGATTCCCTGTCTATTTTTTAGGAGCATTTGATTGATTAGAGGGCCCTGCACCATTATCACCCTACTTATGAGGTGGTACATACTTTGGAGGGCAATCAGCTGTCTAAGTAGTAATTTAGGATTTTAGTAATTCAGCCTTTAGTTCCTCTATCTCCTTCCACTATAATTCAAATCATACTTTTACCTCCTCAGGAAGCTCATGATAAATAAACTCATTTTGGTTACCTTCCATCTTCTGATCATATTCACGCTAAATTCTAATTTTTTCAGCCTCTAGTGCAGCTTTAAACTCAGCCTGTTTATGAGGATCGAGAAAAGAGAGGATTTATTTGATCTTCTGGAGTACAAGTCTCTGCACTCGAATTGTTTCTCCATGTATCATAGCGATCATACATTTCACAATGTGCTCTGGATGCTTTGTCTTTATCTGTTAAGCACATATCCTCACTTATCCCTTTTCCCTTGTCAACCTTGTCATTTTTGTGTGTCCACTTACTACTGCTAGCAGAAGCTCCAGTATGACCTCCCCTATATTGAGATCTTCTTCCATTCATGTTTGAACAACTGCAAAATTCTTGTCAGAGTTGCTACTCACTTTTTTCAAAAATGAGAAAATACTTTATGTTTCTAATTCCTAGCGGAGTCTGTATAAAGTTCCTAACTCTATGATTAAGGCCTTGATTCTGAAAGTATTCCCTAGCAGAGTCACCAATTTGTTAGCTCTCAAAAAATGTAGGCAGAATGACTAAAGAGGCTACCAATCTCTTGGTAAATTTTAGGGTAACAAACAAGGTCAAATGAATTAAACCTTCTACTCTTTAGGTGTTGCTAAACCTAGGCAGGTATACCTATCTAAATGAAGTAGACTTGACTTATGATTATCCTTCTTGCAATGATTTGTTCACAATGGAAGATGGAGGTGAACAAATGAATTCAAACTTGATACAAATAGCAATAGCAATCTTCTTAATCTAAATCCTAAAATGCTCAATTAACAGATGTAAAGAAACTAAATGAATCCAAATGATGAAATGTAGAGACCAATGCCTTATTAGGTATGCGAAGTCAAATGTAAAAGAAGTGGGCAACTTATTTTGGCATAAACTCAAATTGTCAGCATATGATCTATTTAGAACTTGTATAAACATGTAGGATTATGACTACTAAGCTCTACTTTAATAATCCAAATGAATCTCCCTGATTACTGTTATCAACTAAAAGGATTTAATCTCTCCTTGAAAGAACCAATCAATTAATCAGACAGATACAACAAATGTGCACTGATAAACTGAAAATAAACTTGTTATATCAATTTAAAAAACCAAAAAGAATCAATTTGGAGATATCTTAGCAATACTTTCCAATAAAATCAATAGAAAATTGACTCCAGAAATAAACTGCCAAAACAACTAATTTTCATTGAAATTGCCATTTGAAAACATGCATCATAGTCTCTGATATGAGAAATTTATTCTACTGTATCCTTTCCTAATCTACCTAGTGTATCTCCTCTAAAATCCAATTCCTTCATTTACAATCGTAGATGGGTATTTATACATTTGTATCAAGAAACACATCGCTTTGATATCCCATGTCAGCCAACCGCTACAATCGGGCATTCATACGTCGGCCATAGTGTTTGAATCTTTGTTAATCATTCGCTGAGACAACGTTGTATTTATGCCGAAGGCAATTAAATCACTGTTAGTCACCTCATGTTCATTGTGTTTTGCCGTGACCTTCAGAGTTGGAGAGATGACATATCAAATACCTTATGTCATGCCGAGAGCCATGTAATGTCGACAAGACCGAAGGTCACTCACCGAGACCTCACCATGAATAGCTTTTGTTATAACGATATGCTTTGCTTTATTGTCGGTCAGCAAGACACCTCAAATTCACTGAGACCTCATACCACATTCCTTTAGTTTGGCCAAAATGTTTGCTTGGACCCCGATAGTCAGTAAGACAATAAAACATTGCCAAGACCTTATTGATGAGCCCAAAATGTGCTCATTGTTTAGATATTAGGATGAACTTTTAATGCCTTTACTTTTGTTATTCGTGGTTGTTTAAAACTCTTTTGAAACCTTTTATGGGGATATCATGTAGCAAAACATTTTCATATTCTTGCAGCTTATTGTGTTGACTTGACTACATTTATTACCTCATTGACTCCCTAAATAACTGGTATATCGCATATAGTTTTTGAATGATGAAATAGATTTAAATGTGTGATTAATGAACGGATATTGTGTATGTGCCATGCACCTTTTCTTTCACATCTATTACCTTTTGTTTCACAGGTTGTTGAAGAAGTATGATCGAGTCAAGCGAAGCCCATCTCAGCCTTGCAGTAAAGTCTATTTCCTACACGACTTTGAGGAAGCTCTGGTGAAGACTCTTTGACCGAAACTATTGGGAAAGATTTTTAATGATAGTCAATCTAGAAAGAGTGGAGCACTAGATTCTCTTTGGATCAGGTTGAATGCATAAATTCATTTATGAAGTTTGTTCCTTGATTCTGGGATACACTTTACTTCCACGTCTTTCTTTGATAGGGTTAGTTAGTTAGTTGCTCTCTTGATTTTAAATAAAGTACTCCTCCTGCGTGAGGGAGAAAGGGAGATGATAGTTAGAGTAAGATAGAAGCATAGTGATAGAAAGTTAACAGATACCATGTAAGAGTCAGTATGATAATGAAAAGCAGAATCTGTTTGACAAGAGACAGAGTTTGTTAGTTTCTATATCAACAAAACAATGTATAGCATTTTGATTTCATGAATAAATTTTGATGAAGTTCTGAGTTCAGCACCTGCGTAATCAGTAGATGCTTGCTAAGGGGGCCCACTTAGTAAGTATCTGTAGCTAGTTAGTAGTTGTTCTTTTCTATTGATCATCAGTTAGCTTTCATCTTTGAAGTTTTCATACAAACTCGGTCTTCTATTGCTCCTGCAGCATAGGGAGTCCATCCCTGTGCCTGTTCCTATAGCATAAGGCCAGTTCAAAGTTTGTGTTTCAGTCGTAGCTATTATGGTTTCTATTTTAATCAAATCATAGTTGAGCTAAAAGAAATTTACATTACCTTTCTCTAGCATAGATAGAATTCCTTTCAAGTATTTATTTCTGTTAAGTTTTGACCAAAACTAGTTCTTAGTGCATATATTGTGCTACACCATTTAAAGTATACGTCCCCTGGTTTGACAAGTAAATGAATATCCATAGAGAGATATTAGTCACTTGTTGGAATGTCCAATTCCCATGAAAGGTTTTACTATGATTTTCATATCTTTTTGTGGGCGCAACCATTTTTTGCGCCGTTGCCGGGGATGGCGTCAAGCTAAGGATTTGTCAGAAGTCATTTTTAATATTAGTTTAGTTTGTTAGTCAAAATTTTCAATTTTTCAAACCACCATTCATTATATTGCATGAATAGAAGAAGAGATGCACTAGGAAGGTTCCTCCCTGAAAAATTATTTGTTGAACTACCATTTAACCCATCTGATGAAGAACCTGAGGAAAATCCATTTGCTCTGCTATTCTAGCACGCAAATATGGAAAATAATCCACCTAATAATCCACCTCCTAC
>VDFB02228427.1:0-12877 GCA_007258455.2 Sequoia sempervirens
ACCTATTTCCCTCTATTAATTAAATAATTTTGAATTGTTTAATTAATTCACTATTTTATCACTAATTTAACCTTATTCCTCCTGATTAATTAAATAAACATTAATTATTAATTATGTCGCTAACTTAACTTATTCTTCTATTTTAATTAAATAGTTATCAATTAATTATTTAATTAAATATCAAACCCCCTTCTAATATTAAAAAAATATCTTTAATTATTTAATTATCCTAATTTCCTTCAAAATATCTTAACTTATCTGGAACACCGTCCATTAACAAATAAACATTTTTTATTTATTAATCAATCTTATCTTTGCATATTCCTCAATTTAATTAATTACTTTAATTGATTATCTTATCATGCAAAAAACAAACTCATCTTCTATCTCAATCTTATCTTGCACATTCCTCCAATAATTAATTAATTATATCATGCATTATTTCCTCAAAACTCAACTGTCACTCTCTTAATCAACTGATATTGATGGACCACTCTTTCTATCAATTAATTGACTTAACACTTTAATCAATATCTCATGCAACCAGTTAAGCGAAATCTTGCAGCTAGTTGCAGTCAGTTAATTGGGCAATCAATTCCTCTCATTTATTCTTAGTCGTTGATCTCAAATCAACACCTCTTAATCCAAGTTGTTGGTCTAATTTCCTAAAATCTATAAAATCACTATTTATCCTTCACATTCATTACCTAGAATTTTCATAGCAAAGCTATGTTCTTTTAATTCTCAAGTAATTGATAATTATTTATCATAGCATCTAGGTCATCACATATTGAATATTTTTTGCAAACTATCATGGAGGTTTTGAGTTGAAGCAATCTCACATATCAATCAACACAAGTTACTCCAAAATGGGATGGTAAAGTTGTTCTTGTTTTAAGATTTAATTATGTCTTTGATTTGATTAACCTTTGTTTAAATTTATAACTTGTTTGCAATCATATCTCATTTGTATGTGGGTTCATCATTAAAAATTCATTCCATATTTTCCCCTTACAAGTGTATACCCTCTCCCAATGTGTCTTTTGTGAGTGTGTTTGGGCCATGTGACCATATCCTCGCATGGCGAGAGTGAACCTTGTTGGTTTCACATGATAGGTTGGCATGGAAGCCACGTTGGGGTTTGAAGATTCGAGGAGCGAAGTGACATTGATATCCTCTTCTTTAATCATTCATTGCTTTGTAATTAGTTTAGTTGAATGTAATTTAGTTGTTAAAGGACATTTGAATCCTTTCTTATGTAATTATAATGTACTTGTAATGTAATTTTTAAGTGGACCTCTCTCATGAGATGGCTTGTAATCCGATTCTAAAAGTTAGTGATTTAACCTAGTTACATGTCTTAGTGTTGGTGTCAGGCATGGTTGTAAATGTATAAAGATATAATTATGCCTTGAAGGCTTAAAATAAACTTAAGAACATTTCATTTGAGATTTAGAAAAAACTTCTTAGTCAAATCCCATAGTTGGGTGGACTGGTCCCGCACTTAAGTAGCCATGTTATGCACTAAGTTAACCCAACCTTTCATAAAGTTGACTAACACTACCGAGGTGCCCTAGTAGTATGTTGGGTGACCTGGTCCCCATACAAAAACCTAAATGTAAATCATCTTAATCATTGATGGATAGAGGTTTTCTAAGCCAAATATCCTTGTCGGATAATTTTTATGTACTTTAGTTTGTACGTGGTGTTCATTTTCGTTGACTAGGTCTTTAAAAACCTAGTCTTGAGTTTTCTCTGTTTTGGGTCTTGTTACTCCCTCTTAGTTTCAAGACCTCGTATGGGTAAACCATGTAAATTAAAATTTGTTCATCATGGTCCCAGGGGTCTAGTGATGTTTGAAACCTTTCATTGAGAATCTTCGTTGAGGACTTGTGGGTTCCCTTGCATCGTTTTGCATGCACTCTTCTGAATTTGGCCGATTGGAAAACCTAGGGTTAGGGAGATCATGCACCTTGTCTTGTGAATTCTTGGGAAGGTTATAAAAATTGGTTGGTCCTGTTAGTGTTTTCAACATTCCTCATAGGTCTTGAGGTGTTGTGTTGTTGTATCTTTCCATTTGTGTGATGTCATGTTGCGACAAGACATCTTGGGAAGAGTGTGGTTTGTTTGGAAGCGACCCTTTATCATTCCAATTGGTGGAGAGTTTGTATCTCTTGGTTTGACATCCTTTGGTGAAGGTTATCCCTTTGTGTTGGTTGGTTAAATAAGTCTAGATGTGGATTGGAGGTTGATGATTCCCTCATCCTATTCTAGAGTTGTGTTGCAAGAGAACACAATCATGGGTTGTAACCGATCATCGTGTAGGAGATGTTCCTTCTCTCTCTCTTGTTCTTCGTGGTGGATTTATTCGATGAGTGGTTAATCTTCCACTGTTTCCACCTTGCTTATGCAATGGTGAGGCCTTCTTGTTGTTGTCACTGTGTTGTGTTTTATGCGACGTTGTGTGCATGTTGTTGTGCAAGTGAAAATGTGATGTCATATCTTCAGTGGTTTTGTTGTTATCCTTGTGTCGTTATGTTCATGCGACACTTGTGTGCACATCATTGTGTAAATATGACATGTTGATGTCGTATCTTTGGTGCCGTAGTTGTTGTGTTTCACAAAAAAGTTGTTTGGTCAAGTTTTTCCTTGTGTGTCGGATGAGACATTACAATCTACATATAGTCTCCCATTTTACCAAAATCCACTTCAACGAAACCAAAGTACCAGCCCATAAGAATTGCCTAGGGAGCGTGTCCAAATCCTTAATAAAAATTGTAGGAGCAGTTTGAACCATGCACCTATAAATGGGAAGAACTTGGATCACTAATTTCAACAACACTCTCCTAACAAAGGAGAGCCACCTATAGGTCCAATGACTAACCCTCTCTTGAACCTTATCAAGCACATTTTCTATGTATAATTTATTTATTTATTTATTTTTTAGACTACAGGAATCGGGTAGCACGACCCCCTATAAACTGTAGTGCGCCTGGTAAACTTTTTAACTTGACCGGCGGCGCTGGCGCGACACGCCCTCCGGTACCACGGGACGGGGGAGACTAGAACTCGTGACCAACAGAGCCGCAACGGAATTACTTAGCCAACCGAGCTAGGGCCCCCGCCCACATTTTCTATGTATAATTTAATTTGATAAAATAATATTAAATATTTTTTTTGTCAATAAAAAACAAAAATCAAAAGTTATATTAATTATATAAAAAATAATTCTTCAAATAAATAAAAAACTAATGTAGTCAAAAGGTTGTAGTTCAATTGGTTGAGCACAATTGACGATGATGACTTCTATGTGATATAAAAGCCATCCACTAAGGTTCAAACCCCTGAAGGTGCCTTTGGGATGCCACATTTATGTGTTTTAACATGTTTCCATAATAAAATTAATATAGATAAAATATATTGATTATTTAGTAAAAACAAAAAAATATTTATGTATGAAAGAAATAACAAATAAATTTGTAATCACTAAATAAAATAATTTCTCATCATTTTTTTATGCATAATATTCACAATTTAAATAAATATTAAAATGTAATATTAAATTATTTTATTTTTATTACAATTTTAAAACATATCACTGATAATTAGTTTTTTTTTTTTAGTATTTATTTTTAGTTGATAGGTTATATATAGAATGAAGTTTGAGTCGATACCTGTCTCACGTCGGTATACATCGCCGATATACAACTTTTTTCGGCAGTAAACAAATTTCTTCCACTAGAGGGCATGTGAACGGTTTTGCAGTACACCTCAAGGAGGCGCCCTCTCAAGCGAAGGGCAAACACATTGAAGCAAGATGTGGGCATGCATCAAAGCACGAGAATTGCGAGAACAATGAAGGCAAAACTTAACTGTTTGATAAATTCCCCCAAAGAGATGTTATCTTATGAAGGCAATGATTGCAAGGTAGTGAACAAGGTTTTCAGAAACATTTAGGCAAAGGCAATTAGCAGTTCAAAGTCGATGTCCTACAACCTTTGCTAACATCCTCTTGCCTATGCATAAATGGGAGTTTTGAACAACCCAAGTAAATAAAAACTGAGGCTATAAGAGATGTTATCACATGGGATGCATGACTGCAGGGTATGCACAAATTGAATCTAATGAAAAGCTTCAAAACTTTTAAAAAAATGTAAATTGTTGGTATAAAACAAACTTCTATAGTCTTTATCAGTTCCCTCTTGATCTCTAGAGATGTCATCCCATGGAATGCATAGAGCGCGGGTCAAGCACAAAGCGTTTTAATGTTGAAGAGACTACAAAAACTTTCAATAAAAATGCAAGTAGCTGGTGTAAGCTGAATCCCATAACCTTTTGCCAATATCCTCGCTGCCCTTTCAGACATGCATGCAATATACAAAAGCATGAATGAGTGGATAATGCCTCACAGAGGCGTCACTTCATGGAAAGCAATGATTGCAAGTTAGTGCAAAGCATATTTTTGGTTAATGCTATGGTAAAATGCATGCAAGATGAGAAAGCATAGACAAAGCATGTGCATTGTTTGAAAGAGTATTTGAAGAAATGTCATCTCATGGATGCGTTGATTGCAAGATATGCGTAATGTGGATTCGGTGAAGAGGCTTTAAAAGATTTCAAACAAATGTAATGTGCAAGGGTTAAAGCCGACTCCACAACCTTTACCAACATCCTCCATGTGTATGCCAAAATGGAAGTTTTAGAACAGGGTTTATATATCCATCGAAAAATAAGGGATATAAGCAGATTTTTTGTCAATAGTAGTAGTTACAAATGCCATGCTAAACATGCGTGAGAAATATGCAAGCATAAATATGCAACCGTTTGATGTAATGCGTCAAAGAAATGTGGTCGCATGAAATGCGATGACTGCAGGATATGTACAAAAATGCAGAAAATGGATTTGACGAATAGGACTTAGAAACTTTAAGGCAAATGCTATTGGTAGGCATAAAGCTAAATTTTACAACCTTTGCTAAATGTCCTCCATGCGTGGCAAAGAATGCAAGCTTTGGAAGCAACAAATGGGCATTCATCAAAACAAAAGTTGAGAGGAATTCTATTGGATTATGTGATCACAAATATCTTGGTAGATATGTATAAAAAATTTGGAAAATTTCCCATAAACCGCAGACTGTTAAACAAAGTGCCCCAAAGGGGTGTTGTCTCATAAATGCAATGATTGCCGAAATGGATGCTTCAAAATAGGGTATGAGCATCCCTCAAAGGTGTGTCGTCCCATAAATATGAGTTCTTTGAATTTGTAAATATGGAGATAGTTCACTTTTTAATTTTTTTTTGCAAATATTAAACTAAAAATTTTAAAAAAAAATTGAGTTAATAATAATTCGGTAAAAAAAGTCAAAATTATATTTAAAAATTGCATACATAAAAAATACTATTCTATTTCTAAAAATGGTGGTGATGTGTCTTTGTGGCAAGGTTGCTTTGCTCCTCATGTGACATGGGGCCTCATATTTTGTGATGCTGGGCAAATTGAATGGCATCGCTGACACCCGGCATCGCCGCCGTCAGATTCCATTTATGGTGGAAAGGAAAAGACAAACCCAAGTATTTGTGGGAATGGCAAACACAGGAAAATAGCAGGGGTGGGGTTCGAGATGGACTGAAAACTTCAGGTGTGCGAACAGGTGATGGGCTGGTGGAAGTTGCGTATGGTGGTACAGTGGGTACCAGAGCAGTCGAACACGATTGGACGCCGCTCAAACCGGTACGCTCACCGTCACCATGGGGATGCCGTTGACCGAAGGCAAAGGAATGATACGGACGAGGGCCTATCCATTCAATCGCTGCACCCTCGGCGAAAATTCATTCCGCATTCTATGCCGCTGGCAGCGCTCAAAACCGAATCAATAATAAGGTCGTCACATGGGACGACTACAATAACAAGATGAAGTCTCTTGGCATTCTCCTTAGAGCTCGCAATTTTCTTGTATTTCAGGTAACCGTCTCGAATATCCCTTGCATTAAGATTACTTTTATTTAGTGTTTCAAAGGAAATGGGTTTTTCTGAAATATATACCGAGCTTCTTTCAGAAAATAAGAACAAATTAGGTTGTCTGTAAGTGGTAAAAGTAGGTCAGTGGAACTCGAAGAACATTCAGTTATAATAGAAGAATATCAGGGTGAAAACAACCCTGGTAGCTGGAAACATACTAGAATCTAAAATAATGTAAGCAGAATTAGAAGCGAAAAGCAGATGACTGTCGAAGGAAATGGCTGTCACATGCCTTTATCAACACTTTGAATAGGGGCAATATGAAATTTTAAGTGTGGCAGCCCCCCTTAGATTCTCTGATAACACCCAAGGTTGGTGTATCTCTTAAGTTAGAGAGAAGATTGGTGAAATATGCCTGCCCCTGTGATCTCATCCACCGTTTAAGAGAACTATATGGTCCTCAATGTGCGGTAGAAGCAGGTTCGCACTGTTTTTTGCGACCAAAAAGATGAAGTTATCCTACCAAGAACACACATAAGAAGACATCTTCTCACCAACTTGCCATAATCTCAGCGTGAACTAAAACCTATAGGATTTAGTCAATTATAACTGATATCAATCTTGACAGATTTTGGTAACATAATGTGGTGCAAAATGATCAAAATTCAATAAAGAGTCTACTAGAAGACTTCAAACTTGATGGATTAATGTAACTCAACGCTTTCCAAACTGGACAAAATTCAATATTGAGACTATCTCAACTCATCTTTGTGAAGTGGCCCTAAGCTTGGTTATGTCAAACCATGAACTTGCATCTTAACAGTCCAATATACTTAATGTTTGTGTTAGTGCTAAGTTAGAATAAATTTGGCAGTTGCCCAAATATTAAAAAATTAAATTAAAATTGACTGTATAGCAGCTGCATAAGAGTTATATTCTTTCTTCATTAACAGACATTCTTTATCCGAGGATGTCTAATAGTAATGGTGTAAATTTTAATGATCAGATTAACATGCACAGAAAATTAATTCAAAATGACACAGTACACAGCAGATACCCTGGGAAAACCCTCCTCTTGAGGGAGAAAAACCCAGCCAATAATATCTCTTATATTATTGATTGTTCAATATGAAAGTTACACATACAATGAGCCAAAAGAATGGTCAATTACACAGCACCACAATTGATGCAAATACAGATCTGAGATACTCAATCTGACTGTAGATATCTCAGACTTCTTCTTGATTACAAACTGCTCCTTCTACAAACTGAGTATGAATGAAGTCGCACTTGAACAGATATGAATGAGTGTGAATATTGAATGAACTGATGATTACAAATGAAGGATTGTGATGGATATATATACAATAACCAATGGAAGGACGTGTCTCCTCAATAACTAAAAGTCGGCCTGATCAAATATTCGCACCTCTTCACAAGAGGTTGGCCACCTTAGAAAGTCGTGCCACATCAAGAGGAATGAGGTCGCCCTCATAAATGCTTCGCACCTCTTCATTAATCAATGTATAAATCAAAGTATGTGTCTCTTCATTTAATCACATATAATAATTAAATAGATGAAGTCTACATTTAATTATTATCTTCATAATATATATGCTGGAAGAAATCGACGATGCTGCTCTAACATCAACACTCCCTCTCAGCTAGGGAGAGTACTTCTAGCTGCACAAGACATATCACCTCAACGTGATGTCTACCACAATGGCTACAACCAAGTGTGGAAACGAATATCACCTCATCGTGATATCAGATATCGCCTCAACACGATATCGACCATAATGGCTACAACCATACTATGGTAAGTACAAGTGTTCATCACTTGCGTGATGTTGTCACCTCAACATGACTTTTCACAAGTACAAGATGTGTCATGGAGTCTCACACATGACATCCATGAGGGTCAGACTCCGAGGAAGATTTGGAAACAGGGCTTTCTACTCAAATCTCAAAGAATGCATTAGCAAGAACCTCAAATTCCTCAATCCTGGAGGAAAATGCATTAAACCAGGGATTTCACCTCGAACTTCTCTCGAGGAAAACCATTAAACAAGGCTCACTGATACTGAGACTCTTACTCAGTCAAGGCTGGATTCTCCACCATACCAAGCTTATCTCGAAAGTACACAAACTTTATCCTGGCGAGGGGCTTGGTGAGAATATCTACCGTCTGCTCATCAGTGCTGATGTACCTCAACTGTACAACCTTTCTTAGTACCATATCCCTAATGTAGTGGTACTTGATCTCAACATACTTGGTTCTGTCATGAAACACAGGATTGACAGAAAGCTTCACACAACTCTGATTATCACAATGAATGATAGTAGGCTCCATTGATTGTCCAAACAATCCACATAAAGAACTTACAAAGCCATCTTGCTGCAGAGTTGCCATACAAGGCGCAATGTCTGCTTGTGATGTACTCAAATGCTATAGGGTACTTCTGTTACTAAGTCCTTAAGCGGAAGCAACAACCAGTGCTGCGATCACGGCGGCCTGTACACTTAATCAAAATCGGAACGAAACCATGCTTAACTCCAGTGCGTAGAAGAATATCAACCCATATCCAATTTACATTGCGCAAGTATCTTAGGATATGTTTAGGCTGTGAATGTATAAATCTTTCGGATCACACATAAAGCGGCTAAGTGCGCTCAACATAGCAAATGTCGGGTCTAGTGTTAACCTAGATACATCAGGATTAATTAGCTTGTTTAGGTAGGATCTGCAAGTCTGAATTAAGCAACTTCAATTTATGCTTAAAGTTGGTCTCCATAGGTGTGGACATGGTTGTCCCATCTTACCAAATCACCAAGTATATCAATGGTGTACTTCCTTGACTTAAGAATCATCTCATCTGGTTTCTGCCAGACTTCTAGGCCAAGGAAGTAATGCATGAGCCCAAGGTCCTTCATCTCAAATTCAGAGGTCAATTCTTTCTTACACTCAAGAATCAGGTGATCTTCTCCAGTAAGGATCAAATCATCAACATATAATACCAAAATTAATGCTTCACCATTGATTACCTTGAAATAGAGATTCGAATCAACATCATTCTTCAAGAAACCCAAGCTTGAAAGTAACAATCAATCCTTTCGTACCAAGCACGAGGAGCCTGCTTAAGACCATACAAGGCCTTCTTCAGTTTGCAAACATGTGACTCCTTTCCATGAACCTCAAATCTATCAGGTTGCTCTATATAAACTTCTTCCTCAATCACTCCATTGAGAAAGGCTGTCTTCATGTCCATCTGGTGAATTTTCCATCCTTTAGATGCAACAATAGCAATGATGGTTCAGACAAAAGTATAGCGAGCAACAGGAGCAAAGGTTTCTTCGTAATCAACTCCCTCTTTCTGAGAAAACCCACGAGCCACAAATCTTGCTTTGTACTTCTCCATGCTTCCATCTGCAACATGCTTAATCTTGAATAGCCATTTAGAAGATACCACTAACTTGCCCTCGGGTCTAGGAACAATATCCCAAACATCATTCTTAAGAATTGACTGATACTCCTTTGTCATAGCATCTCTCCAAACCTGATGACTAGATGCTTCCTCCTTCTGAGGTGAAGCAGGATTCTATAATCTGACTCATCAAGGCAACTTATAACTTTGGGAACTTATGTGGCCTTTGCCTCCCAGATATTGCTAGGGTTGCAAAACTTTCAGCCTCTTGCATGTCCTTTGGCCATAGGGTCTCTTATACAATAACTTAAATGTGTCGGTAGGCCCTTCGGTTCCAAGGGTTCAACAGGATCAATATCTTCTTTTGGTTATGAAGTCTCCCTCTGAATCTTAGGAGTATGGTCAACTTGCATATCCTGAGGAGACTCTTCATTATCAATCTCCATATGAATCCCCCTGGATCTCCTAAATGCAACATCTTCCTCGAATGTGACATCCCTATTGATCTCTCATCAACTCCTTTTGACTTGGAAATGCATATTCCTCAGAGGGCTTTGATGTGTTCTCATCAGGGCTCCACAATATTCCCTTCTTTGCTAGTTGTCTAACTTGGTTCTCTTTTCCTTTGGAACATGAACATAGACAGGACATCTAAAGATCCTCAAGTGACTTACTTCAGGCTTCTTCCCTGTAAAGGCTTCTTCTGGAGTCATATTTTCCAAGATCTTATGAGGACTTTTGTTCTAAACATATACAGCTGTCCTGGAAGCTTCTACCCATAAGAAGGTTTGCAAATCTTGATCATGAATCATGGCCTTCGCTGCTTCCACGATCGTCCTGTTCTTTCTTTCTGCAACACCATTTTGTTGAGGATTATAGGGAACACAGAACTCCCTCTTAATCCCTGCATCAATACAAAAATTCCGAAAACTGCCAGAGGTGTATTCTCCACCATTGTCAGATCTGAGGACCTTAATTCTTTTACTGGAAAGATTTTCTACCAAGGCTTTAAACTCTTTAATGCTATCCAACACTTCCTCAGACTCTTTAGATTTCAAAAAATAAATCCAAGTCTTCCTAGAGTGGTCATCAATAAACAAAACATAATACAAGAATCCACTCGAAGACGAAACAAACATAGGACCACATAAATCAGAATGAATAAGGTCTAAAATACACTTAGATCTATTTTCTCTACTATGAAAAGGGGCTTTTATATTCTTACCCAATGCTAGCCCTGTGTAAGTACCTTTCTCAAGTTCCGGGTTGAACTTTAGGAAGGCCCGGACACTATCTTCTAATGATAGGTAAGTAATTGAAGTGTAGGAGCCACCTCCGATGCTAAACATCGTGATGGACTTTGAAGAGCCATGAACCAAAGTACAAGAAACGGTGCAGCACTTTGTAAAGGTTTTCATGTCTAACTCCAATTACTTGAGCATCCTTTTGAAGCTAGAGTTCTCCATCCATTACTAGAACTTTGACTTTGAGAAGGCAACTTGATATCCTTTATCTTCCAAAGCTGAAATAGAAATAAGATTGCTTGATTCCTGTCGCGGAAAGAACATTCACTGAAGTGAGATGTCAAAATCCAAATGAAGTGTAGAGGTCCCAATTCCTTGCACGGAGTAGCTAGCATCATCTCCAATGATGACTTGTTCAGAAGATTTCTTTTCCACCAAACTTGATAAGTGCTCCTTAAAACCGCATGTGTTGTGTGGCACCACCACACTATCCAAGCAGGTCGGAAGGTACATCAGCTTGATAATTCCGAATAGAACAAATATTCACTTGAATCCTTTTGCGGAGAAGCATCATCAACATCAGCAATAGTAACTTGTTGCTTAGGTCTAGTTGGACAATACTTGGCGAAGTGCCCAAACTTATCACACCTAAAACATTGAATCTTGGACATATCCCTCTTCTTCTTGAATGGAGGTGCATCATCATTTCCCTTGTCCCGATTCCTCTTGAAGAATCCTTTCCTTCCATCTTTCCTTTCTTCTTTGAAGTATGGGAGGCGAGAACATGAATGTCTTCATTCTTTGAACTTTGACCAACTCCTCTTGCCACCAACCTTGATTCTTCTTGAATGCAATTAGATCTTAGGCGATCAAACTTAGGCAATTTTGATCTTGCACTGATTCCCTGAATGTAGGATTCCCAAGACAAAGGTAGACCATTGAGAGCGAGCATGGACAAGTCCTTGTCATCATCCATATGTCCAATTGTTGAGAGCTGATCTCTCAAATCTGAAATCCTCATGAAGTATGCAATAACAGATTCTCCCTTTGACATCTTCACATGATGCAATTGATGCTTTAGTGCAAGTGCACGGCTGGTATTGTTGATTTCGTACATCTCTTCCAAGGTCTTGAGCATATCTCTCGCTGTCTTCAACTTAGAGATGATAGGAACAATATGATCCTTGACGGAATCAACGAATATCTTCATTGCTTTGATGTCTTTCTTCACCCACTGCAACTTTTCTTCTTCCTCCTAAGGTTCAGAAGCGCTAGACTCCACGAACTCACCTAAGTCATTTTCACGCAAGGTAAGCATGATCTTGAATCTCCATGAAGTGAAGTTAGATGCACCCTCGAGTCTATCCTCAACCTTCAAACCATTCACCATCTTGACTGATGTAGATAAGTGAACAAATAGGGTATGCTGATTAGCAATAATCTGATCACGATCCTCTCAAACCCGCTCTGATACTATGTAAATACAGTAAATTTTAATGATCAGATTAACATGCACAGAAAATTAATTCAAAATGACACAGTACACAGCATATACCCTGGGAAAACCCTCCTCTTGAGGGAGAAAAACCCAACCAATAATATCTCTTATATTATTGATTGTTTAATATGAAAGTTACACATACAATGAGCCAAAAGAATGGCCAATTACACAGCACCACAATTGATGCAAATACAGATCCGAGATACTCAATCTGACTGTAGATATCTCAGACTTCTTCTTGATTACAAACTGCTCCTTCTACAAACTGAGTATGAATGAAGTCGCACTTGAACAGATATGAATGAGTGTGAATATCGAATGAACTGACGATTACAAATGAAGGAATGTGATGGATATATATACAATAACCAATGGAAGGACGTGTCTCCTCGATAACTAAAAGTCGGCCTGATAAAATATTCGCACCTCTTCACAAGAGGTCGGCCATCTTAGAAAGTCGTGCCACATCAAGAGGAATGAGGTCGGCCTCATAAATGCTTCGCACCTCTTCATTAATCAATGTATAAATCAAAGTATGTGTCTCTTCATTTAATCGCATATAATAATTAAATAGATGAAGTCTACATTTAATTATTATCTTCATAATATATATGCTGGAAGAAATCGACGATGCTGCTCTAACATCAACAAATGGGTCTTTCTAGTTTATACAGATGTCTTTTATTAAACTCTATTGTGGCGTGGTTGGAGTAGGGTGGAATCTCGGTCAACCAGGTTGTGGGTGAGC
>VDFB02228431.1:0-31380 GCA_007258455.2 Sequoia sempervirens
TACCTGACTGAGGCTCTTAAGAAGAGTTCCAACATTAGGAATTGAAAACCAATACGAGTCTGAATCAACTATCTGCCGGATCTGCATTAAAAATAAGAAGCATTTTATAGTATGAAATTAGTCGACAGAGGCTTGAGAAGGGTTGTGTACCCCTTCATGTCAAAAAAAAGTTAAAATTTTCCTTTTATAATCACATTTAATGTACTTAAATTAACAATTATAAATGTATCATATTATGTTTGCCCACTAAAAAGCAAATAGAAAACACAAGTTTTTTGGCATTAAGATCTGCAACCCCATGATGAAACAGTTTTTCCCTCTTAGCACTATATGGCACATGGTATGCCTCCAAACAAAAATCCTAGATACTTTCCTTAACCATTACTAGTCTTCAACAAGGAGGCATCCCGTACGATTTAAGGAAGAGTTTAATCTGGCGAACTCTCGAATTCTACCTATACAAACACCTGCAGAATTACATCTCACAAGAAACAAGCCAATACACAGATGACACATGATATCTATAACAAATTGCTGGCACAGACTAGCAGAAGAAACTTTTATCCCTAGTATCCAAACCTCCCATTATGCTCAGTTTTACTGATTCTCTTTTTCTAGACTCCACTTCCACAGAATATGAATAACAACAGAAACCTGGAAGACTGATTGTCCTTATATAACTCTGATACCTTCAGCACCAAGGTCTTTTTCAACTTCTTGGAGGATGTATAGAGCTCATAGATCTGTTTTAACTTTTAACCCTGATGGATATCAATAACACACACTCCAATACATGAAAACAAATTTCTACTAAAAAGGAATACAGATAAAGATGAAATCAACATATCCATTGCACATTCAGCTGCTGGCCTTAGATCTCATTATCATACTATATAGGTGCAAAATGTTCCTATAAAAATATTATGAGTACTAGTCTCCCAAAAAGACCAGTGAATCTGTGTCATGCTTTGATTGCAGATCTTGGGCCTAAATTTTGGTGGAGATTCATGTAATAAATGCAAACTTACCCCTCTAAAATGCAAAAGAATGCATCAAACATTTATCCCAATGCATCAGACTGAGGAGCCCAATCATTAATGATGAATGAATAAATGAATTCTAAGGGGTGTTCACTATTCTAATATTACTTTACTTGCAATTTAACTTGGATGCCATGCCACCTTTAATGATTGCAGACAACTCTAGTGTCAAGCTTCCTAGGTGGCTACAAGTAATTTGATGATGACTATATATGGCCCAAAGATGGTTACATGTGCCTTATAAACAATTGCAGTTAGCACATTTACAGTGCCTTGTAAGCTAATCTCGGTCCTTCATAGAGTATGATTTGTTTGGGTGATCATTTTCTCCCTAACTAGGAAGATTATTGCACTGTCCACCTCAGTAATTCTCTTGAGCTAGTCATAGTCAGCTTAGCTCCTCCCCTCAAAAGAGGAACAAGAGCATTTGCCATTCAGCCAACCTTTGCAAAGTATTTCTTCTCAAGTGTGTCAACATTTAATTTGGCATTTTTAAGACAACTTAAACCAGAATAGTGTGTACGGTAACACCGTTCTTCAAAAGAGGAAGCTTCCTAAGATCTAACTAAACCTTGGATGTCATGCCACCTTAACCTTGGATGCCATGCCACCTTTAAAGATTGCAAACTACTCATGTCGACCTTCCTAGGTAGCTACAAGTAATTTGATGAGGGCTATATATAGCCCAAAGATGGTTACATGTACCTTATAAACTTAAACAATAGCAGTTAGCACATTTTACAATGCCTTGTAAGCTAATCTTGATCCTTCATAGAGTATGATTTGTTTGGGTGATTATTTTTCTCCCTAACAACTAGGTAGATTATTGTACCTTCCACCTCAATAATTCTCATGAGATAGTCAGCTTAGCTCCTCCCCTCAAAAGAGGAACAAGATCATTTACCATTCATCCACCCTTTGCAAAGTACCTTGAACCCCACCTTTTCTTCTTAAGTGTGTTAGCATTTAATTTGTCCTTTTCAGGACAATTTAAACCAAAATAGAGTGTACGGTAGAACCATTCTTCAAATTGGGAAGCTCCCTAAGATCTAACTAAACTGTGGTTGTCATGCCACTTTTAATGATTGTAGTCAATTCTAGTGTCAACCTTCCTAGGTGGCTACAAGTAATTTGATGATGAGTATATACGGCCCAAAGATGGTTACATGTACCTTATAAAAAATTGCAGTTAGCACAATTTACAGCTCCTTGTAAGCTAATCTTGATCCTTCATAGAGTATGATTTGTTTGGATGATCAATTTTCTCCCTAACAAATAGGGAGATTATTGTACTGTCCACCTCAGTAAATCTCTTGAGCTAGTCATAGTCAGCTTAGCTCCTCCCCTCAAATGAGGAACGAGATCATTTTCCATTCATCCAACCTCTGCAAAGTACCCTCAATCCCATCTTTTCTTCTCAAGTGTGTCAGTGATTAATTTGTCATTTTCAAGACAATTTAAACCAGAATAGTGTGTGGTAGAACCATTCTTTAGAAGGGGATGCTCCCTCAGATCTAGCTAAACCTTGGATGTCATGCCACCTTTAATGATTGCAGACAACTCTAGTGTCAACATTCCTAGGTGGCTACAAGTAATTTGATGAGGGCTATATATGGCCCAAAGATGATTACATGGACCTTATAAAGTTAAACAATTACAGTTAGCACATTTTATAGTGCCTTGTAAGCTTATCCTGATCCTTCATAGTATATGATTTGTTTGGATGATAATTTTTCTCCCTAATGGCTAACAACTATGGAGATTATGGTCCTATTTCTTCCCAATGCTACAGCCCAGCTTCCTCTCGTCAACATAAATCTACTCCTCTCTAGCCACCTCTCCAATCATAGGGACAAATGCATATTACAATCTTTTTCACTACTACAGGGGTTATTTCAACCTTGGATGTTCGGTGTGATCCTAGCGGGAGTACCCCTCTTGACCCTAGGCACTCCCCAATGAGCATATCAGATCTTGTATCAGCCCCTTCACAATGATCAATGACAGCACTAGTGACTTCACCATTTCTAGTCCAAATAGTGTTACTTGATGTTCTTCAGTTTTCCTTTGTGGTTGCTCTTTGCTCTTTGGGTTTCTTGTTCCCCTTTCTTAGCTATGTGTACCTATTTCTTGACCACTTGTTTTGGTGGTCCCATATTGTTTTGCATCTTCTATCTTTCCTCTTCCCCTTGGTGGGGCTTTTAACTCTCTAGTGTATACTGTTGTTCTTTTGAGTCCCATTGACCTACTTTTGTTCATCCGTGGACATTAATAAAATTATTTCTTTCTTTCTTGAATCCCAACTTTTCTTCTCAAGTGTGTTAGCATTCAACTTATCCTTTGAAAGACAACTAAAACCAAAACAGAGTGCACAGCAGAACCATTCTTCAAAAGGGGAAGCTCCCTAAGATTTAACCAAACCTTAAACTAACATAATTTACAATTATGCACATTGTCCAAGGTTTCATGGAGGGCTTGCATTAAATGTAACTATCTGAATAACTATGTTTTTACCCCAAATGCAAGCACCAAACTATCAGCAATAAATTCATATAGTGATATTTTCAAATTAAAGGAGGATAAACAATTCAAGCACAAAGGAGTACAACTTTCTACTAGCTAAAACAGAGGTCAGTATTTAGCTATAATCAAAGATTTGATGGAATAATACCAATAGATACTGACTACTGGCTAAATCAAAGACCAATATTCTACATCAAGAAATGATTAAATGGGTGAATGTCATATGATTCCAAAAAATAAATTGCCAAAGGAATCACAAAGTTATTACTTTTAATGAATAACAAGCATCAATGCAAAGCTTGACAAAGTTAAATCAATTTCATTCCTCCAAATCACAAAGACAAGATCAATGACCTCAATATAAGTGTTTGCAACATAGGCCTAACATCAACTTGCACATATTCATTCAATAAACAGAAAACAAAGACTTGATTTCACAACTTGAATGACAATTTTTGCAGTGTAAATCTAGCATTAACTTTCACTTTAGATTAAGTGCTTAAGGCAATTATTTATAAGCTCATCAGAGACAACTTTTATGGATCAAATAATAATAAAATAATCTCAATAAAGCCCCACTTTAAAGCAACCTTATCTCTATCCATTGCAAAGAGGAAATAGATCACTCAACTAGCCTCAAATAGGCTCTTCCTGCTTTAAATCTTTACTTTCTTCTTAACATAGGCCGCATGGTGATAAGGTATGGCTATGATTTGGTGATTTTTGCTTTAAAACAATTGACTTAGCATCGAAAATCTGAAGTTGCTGACTTCAGAAGCATGGTGGAGTTTTCATTTGGTGTTGCCATCTCAAAATGGCACTTAAGTTGTCTTTTTTCTCATTGTTGGAGCTTTCATGTGGCAATGCCACTCAAAAAATGCAAAATATTGATGTTTTAACTAGCTTTTACTTGAGTTGCATTTTTAGACTGTCTTTTCCACCTTTGTCATGCTTCCTTCATTTATCTACCAGTCTTGTCATGCTTCCTTCATTTATCCACCTTTGTCATGCTTTCTTAAGTAATGTTGTGGTTTTTCAATATGTTTTCTACTTTGATTTGTGCTTTTGTGCTAGCATTGCCAAGCAAAAAGTGAAATTTTCTTTTATGTTTTTATGTAGCCTCTATAGTCACGTTTTCTTTATTCATTTGCCACTCTTGTCACACTTTTCCAATGGAATATTGTCGCATTTTTCTCCTGGCTATGACATTGAAAAAGTGTAACATGAATGATATTTTGACTTAAGTTCTTTCTTTGTTTGTGTTTTCTCATCTTTGCCACCCTTGGCACGGTTTTAGACTTAGTTTGTCACCTTTGTTGGAACTTTAGACTAGTTTAACCCTTCTAATTGTGCACTACTTAAGTGGCAATTTGCCTTAAAGTGAACCATACATTTTTGTTGTGCCATTGCCACCTTGATCAAAGTTTTACACTACCACTGTCATCAATAAAGTGCAACTTTCTCTTAAGTTTGATGCATTTCCTCCTTGGTGCACTTTTGCAACACCTCTACCACCTTTGTTGGAAATTTGGACTGGCTTTGCCAAGGCAAAGTTGGACTATGTCTCATAATCTTCATGTAACTCCTTTGTATTGGTCGAACTTTCACTTGCCTTCACCACCTATGGACCCTTGAAAATTTTAGGTCCAAGCCTTTGTCATTTCCTTCTCTTTCTTCTCACTGCCTGAGACTCTATTAGTCAAGAATTCTTCATCTTTCACTTGGCATAGTGCAACCTCAAACAATTTGCAAGAGTTGCTAGTTGAAACATTGAACCACAATTGGACATCTTTGAAACTTGACTAGAGAAGAACTCAGTTGACATTAATAACATGACAAGAATAACCTAACCTAAGACTATCAATGTGACTGTCGGAAAAGTTTCATAGGGGTATCAAAATGGGTACAAACAAAGTGATTTACTCACCCATTCCACTAACATACCTTAATTTTCCTATTTCAAAGCTTATTTTCTAAAACCAAAATTATTTGTATGGTTATGCTGATTGTTTGCACATTTGAATGGCTACACAAGATAGCAAGATGAAATTTTAAGAATTAATACGGAAGGTTGGAACTATTTTCATATTGAACTAAATTGCAACTTGTAAGGCAATCTCATTAATTTTTGCCTCATTTTGTGGTTTATGATTCCCTAGTAATAGCACTCTAAACTTTCTCATGGACAAAGCTCTTAGTTCTTTTTGAAAAAATATAAATTTAAGTCAATCTTTTGAAAGGATCAAATATTTTCAAAAGGTGGGTCAATTTACTGAAGTCTGCTCAACAATTGTTGACTGATTGATAGAACTTTGTGATGAGCCCTGCTGGCTCTCAACTCAAAAACCCTTATTTTTCTTAAGTCTTTGTGTTATTTAATTTTTTAGAGAATGTTTGATAGACAGAAGAGAAGGGGCGCACATCATAATTGCTCATAAAATGAAAATTAATACTATTTGCTTCAGAAAGAGAGTGTAGATTGCATTATTTTATTGAGACAAATAGAATGCAAATGATACACATACCAGAATAGCTCCAGATTATTTAATTAAAGAATTTTCCAGTTTGACAGCCGGAAATGGTGAAATCAAGCATATAAGCACGCCAAATCTCCAGATGTGATTTCTCCTGCCACGAAACTGGATACAATCCTCTGAAATTGCTGGGCGCCAATGATAGAAGACAAAAATCCCACAAAAGGGAGGCGTTTCAGCCTAACCCTTCACACGCCTCTCTAAGGCACACTATCCAAGGTAGGCCGTACGGCTAAGAAAAGAAGGCAAGGAATCTTTGCTGGAAACCTCTGACTCTGAAGAAGGATGCGCCACCAGTAGAAACCCTCATTTATTTGCAAACAACAAACAATCTGAATATATAAAACCTCTGTCTGTATCTGTAGAACCTCTGTGTGAAGCTCTCAACTGTACTGATTCAGCTGATCTTTCACAGCCTCAAAAGCACTCAACACTGAAGAGTTATCGTTCCTCAATGGACAAAATGTTCAAACCCTGGTCACAGGAGAATGCACAGGAGAAAATAGCACAAGGCAAAGTGAAATTGTCAAAGATGAGTTTCTATTGCCAGAGAAATGCTTTATACCCAAATGGCACGTATTTCAAGAAAAATACGCCTTTTTCAATCATTAAAATCTTTTAATATTGTATTAAGTCTTTTTCAATAGTTTCCACTTAATACTTGAGCGCACCCTTTTTAATATTTTAAGTCATTAAAATATTAAATCTCCTTTTGAACATTTTAAGTGATATAAAATATATTAAAGTCGATGTGACTTTAATAAAAAAGGCATTAAGTTAAATAATTAACTTAATCAATTAAAATTCCATAACTCACTCAAAACTCAGAATATTCTCTGCCGCCGGGTTGTGGACTCCCCTCGAAATAACTGGCCGTGTGAACTGGGAAGTCACCAGCCTCCTAAAGTCCAAAACGCATCAAACTCTCCAAAGTGTAAAAGCAATTCACACTGACCCTCTAACCAATCTGGCTAGCCCACAAGGGTCCAATAAAGGGCTAACACACTGTTCCCGAGAACTGTCTAGCGAGGGGACATCACAAACTTCTTATAAAGTTGTTCTTATCTTTTTCCTTTAGTATTAATGCAATTGTTCTCCTTCAAACTGTTCAAGGATATGTTAATATTTTCACATATCTTTCCGGCAAATGTCTGCTTGCAAATATCTTGAAAGCCCTGTATTAGAAAGGACGATTGTATTCATGTTTTAAGGTAGAGCATTTTCTATCTTGCCATTACGCTATCTCGTGTCTTAGTATTATTAACTCTCCTCTCCTTTATTTGATAAGCATGAAAGATTATATTGATGTTATAGAAACTAGAAAGAGAGGAAATGTAAAACAGACAATGATCTGCTGGATAATTTAGAGACTGAAAACAACTGTCGAACTCAGATAAATAATAGCAAACAAAAAGATAAAGCCCATACATAATATCTGCTAGGAAACCTGAGAAAGATGGATTCTAAATTTCTAGTCTGAGGGAACATGGATATATGGTAACAAATTGACTCAGATATGAGCTTAAATATAGTAAAGTTCCAAAGATCTAATCAGATCAATAGTCTGAAAACAAATGTTGCGACTTGAGAGAACAATCTACCAGATTTTGCAAAAAGAATGACATAACCAACAACTGAAATATCCACAATTTGGCTAATCTTAGTCAGATCATTGAAGTTTGAAAGAGCTGCTTGGAAGATTACCAGTCAGCAATTGCCAAGCTTCACTTTACTAAAACTTAGAATTAGTTTGGCAGTGGCATAGCAATAGTTTTCTGAGGGAATATTTTTTTCATTCACGCCATTTGTTGACCAGGCAAAGCCTGTACGTATGAACCTTGGGAAAGACTTGGTTGAGTCAAAGTTGCTTCAGCCCCCTTCATCACAAACAGTTTGTGTTGGATTCTGGGAGGGGTTTTGGCCTTGGAACTGATCTGGCCATTTATGATTGAATTTCTTGGGTATTTCGAAGATCTTCCATGTTGTGAATGATCATCAAAGGAATAATTTTATGTGCATAATTTTTGGGAAGATCAGCAATTCAAGCTATTGTTTCCTGTATGACTTGGAGTGTACTGTGATCGTATCCTCCTTCCCATTCACTGGTGTTGTCTATTGCCAAAGTACTGAGGTTACAATATTTTCCTGGAATTTAAGGAATGATTCCCACAATATCCATTAATGTGTTTTATCATTCCACCTTCATTTTTCATGTCTACCCTTTGCATTTTGGAAGAACAAAGCATTAAATTTATACAACAAAAGAACAAGAGACTTTGGTTTATTTTCATCATTTGTGATTTTGCTCCGCTTTGAGCATTCTCTTTAAGTATGAGGCTGACAACATTATTAATTATTCTCCATTTCACAGTTTCTCACTAAATTATTTGAATTTTTTTAGAGGCAATCAAGTTTGTTACCATTTATAAAATTATATCGAAATCTATAGAATAATATATTCCATGGATATTTTTTTTTAAGCATATTTCACAGCAAGCAAAAGCTATATACTTCTGGTTGTGTAATTGCATCTTGTGAATATTTGGCTGGTTTCGCACCTGCATTTGGCCAATCAGAACTGTGTGCAGATTCAAGGACTATCATTCTAGGTATTTTTCTCACGTATGCTTCTCTTCCCTTAGCCTAAAAATTGTTCAGAATCATAAATTCATTTTTTTCTGCTCTCATTTTTCCACTCGAGCGCTAAATTTGGCTACAAGTTTATGTCCACATGACCACATCTATAGAAGGTTTACCATGAGCTGTATTCTGTTAGTGTTTCTTTGAAGTATATTTCAAAGCAAGCAAGAGCTATTCCCTTCAGGGTGTTTGATTGCATCTTGCTTGTGCATATTTGGCTAATTTGGAACACCCACACTTAGCCGATTAGAAGTGGGTGTAGATGTAAGGTCTACCATTCTATGTATTTTTCTCACCTATAATTTGCTTCCTTTAACCTAAAAGTTCATCCAGTGTTATAAATTCATCTTTCCTGCCCATCGTTTATCACTTAAGTGCTAGATTTAGGTACAAATATATTTCTTGTTCATTCTGAAACCCTTTCTCTTCCTTAAGAAATTCTGAGCTATAATCTGAACAATGGCAAAGAAAATGAAATTTCTTCAACTCTCCCCTCACCACTTAGAAAAAAAGACTAATAACTACAAACAAATTCATTTTGACCTTGACATTTAATATCCAAATTAGATGGGAAGTATGCAACCAACATCTTCAACAAAGAATAAAATATTTACTGTCTAGTACAATATTTTACCATTGAGAACAAATATTGAAAAGAGGAGCAGATATAAAGTCAAGGCACAGTCAACATGATCCCTACACTGACCCCTGGGGAACTGCTTACACCTAAGAAGCCCAACCAAACACTGATTACATATAACTCATCACCACATACAAGATTTTATTACATAACTTTATTTTTTCCATAGTCACACCTTACACAAGCCAACCAATTGTCACAATTCTGGTGATTACACAAACTGATCACGTTCAGTGGTTACACGGACTAAGCACATTTGGTGAATTATGTATGCAAACATAACTCAAAAAAAATTAAGTAAAACTAAACTTAGCCAAACAAAGTATACACAAGAAAAGTAAAAATATTAATATCTTCTAATACAACATTGTATGCAAAAATGAGACTCATTTAGGCTAATATATGCTTCTTCACTTTAATTTTGCATTCATTGCATGGTTTAAATGTTTGTATTCACCCTTGAGCGTATGCCTTTTCACTTATGGTTTTACTTTTTTGTATTCATCCTTGAATTTTGTAGCAACTGTAGGCTCAGGATGAGGGGTTGAAAGTTAAGGAGCATGTTGTTGTGGTGTAGGTGTTGAAGGCTCAGAAGTTGGGAAGTCCCCAAGGTAGAAAGAGTCCCTTTTCAGTGTTTCACTACGGGAACATCATCAAGATCCTTGGAACCAGAGTTGCTTATTGTAATGCACATCCTCCCATTCTTCATCTTCTTCCCCATCCATTTGTTTTTCTGAGTAAGAAATTTTCACCTGTTTCTGCTCAATTTATTACATGGGTCATATTCAAAATTTTCTTGTAGAAGGTGGTGGAGGTTTTATTTGTTTAAGATTTGGCCTCTATCACCTCCAGTAGCCTATGCTCTATGGTTTGTGCATGTCCCTTTCTAGAGTTTCGCTAAACTTCTCTATATCTGGTCAGGGTTCATGTACAAACTTTTCAAATCTATTAACACTCTTCAAACACTACTGGAAGTGCCATGTGGTATAATATCTTCATTTATCATCACCTAGCTTCAAATGGATATCCTCAAGATTACTCTATAGTTGCAATGCAACTTTCCTCTTGATAATGGCAAACTCAGTGGAGGAGAATGGGAGACAGTAGAGTGCAGTTTTCCTTCTTGAACTCCCAAACAGCTTCAGGTAGGTAAAAAAAATTGCCCTTGAAGCCATATAGCCTGAATGTTTTTTGCTCTTGCAAAATATACGAATCCCTCTTATGCTTGCATTGTAAAAAATGTTTTCAAAAAATTGGAAATCTTTATAACCTCTTATCTTATTATGGACACTGTGTGGACCATAAAACTACTGACAAATTCATTGTAAGGTACCCCTTAGTGATTGTAGGGGTCCAAGCTATGACAGGTAACAGCTAATTGCCAAAGTCATGTGTTCTCCAATTCAAATGCTGGAAGCCTTGAGGATTCTGATATAAAATCAGGTATGCTAAATATGTGAATGTATAGAATTTAGCTCTATGGAAGAACTTGCCAGCACCTCATACATTTGGTTGGCTATTTGACTTCCAAAATTTGAAAAAAGAAAACTATGGGGTAATAAGATGTTGAATATTTAATCCCATGAATTACAACAAGCTAATGGGAATGTAACTCCCTATCATGGTTATGAACAAAAATTATTGCAATCATGCTCAAGGCATCTTGGTATTATCCTTAACTACCTACAGGATATTTCAGTCCTCTGCTAGTTTCAGTTCCATGTTCAGAAAAGACGATTTGCTTTAAAAAAATCCCAAAAGCTAGACTACATGTCTATATACTTCCCACATGTGCAATTGACATTGGTCTTATGCAGTCTATAAAGACAGTGGGAGTTAGAATGCCACTAATGGTTCTAATTTGTCACGGACCAGATATGTAATTGTTGGTGCAAGCTGCAGGAATCTTATAGCATGGATATATAGGCAAGGGCGTGTATTGCTTGAAATTTGAGGGTGTTGGTCCAGAATTTAGAGCCAGAGGATTTGGCACTCAAAGTATTGAACCTTTGAAAAGCTCCTTCCCTCAAAGATTTAGTGGTTTTCCTCAATTTTGTGTCAAGGTCCTTCTCACCCGAGTCTATCAAATTGACAAAGCCTTTCTTGGGAGGTTGGCTTGAGGGCACAACTTGGGTTCAAATGAGAGCAAGCATGACTTGTGGCACTATCCTACTCCTAAACCACTAGTTAAACATATTTTTCATTTTTAAGCTTACTAAAACACTTCAAGGACCAGTGCCTATTCAGTGGGCTACAGAGTTGCAATTAGACAAGAAGAAAAACAAATAGAAATGATCAAAGAGAGATGATATCAAAAACTAAACACGCTTAATCATCCTTCTCCAAAGTCCAGAAATACATATGCAATATCAAAAAGACCATTACAAAGAATGGTTTAGAATGTTGCTACATTCATCTAATCTTTATTACATTCATACTAGCAAATATAGTAAGAGAAACCCTACGCTAGAAAGAAGCTATCAAGCTTCATTGCCTAGAAGCTTCCCTAAAGATCTCCAAATAGCCAAGGAGACATTCAATTACAAATATATACTACATGTTAGGTATCTCTCATGATTTACAAAATGAACTACTCAACAGGTGAATGGACTTGCAAGATTTGGAACCTTAGAAGATTCTTGACATTGCAATTGTGTGGAAATCGAGAAATGATCGACCATTGTTCTGTCAAATGAATTGATATTTATAGCATTTGGTTTGGTTATTGAATCCTTGTGGGAATTTGAATGAGAACCAGATCTCATTAATGTTGTGTGAGGAACATGTTGAAATCCTACAAAACCTACTGAAATGGCGGCCTAGAGATGGCATGGGGTTACCTGCACTTAAAAATTCATTCAACCACTGCATTCATGGCAGCATGGCATTCTTCATCATCCACTGTTGATTTTGAACTTGGACTCACCCTTGGGATGAACAATGCTTTCTAGAAAGGAAAAACCAATTTGGTACTTGTAGAAGTCAAATCAAGCATTGATGGGACTTCTAGGAAGATCCAACGAGTTTAGAGGACCATCTAGAAGAAGTGCAGAAGTCCGACAAGGAATTGGAAGTGGAAAAGGGAGATGCGGAATTTCCATGCAGAATGTGATATTGGAACTAGACATTGGAATGGAGGTCCAAATGTACTTTATAACTCCACAAAACTAGTAAAAGAACAGGATGAAATGCACAAGAGAAGATGTGGGAAAAAGGTGTAGAACTGGACATTAGGACAAAATGTCCAAATGGAAGGATATTCGGAAATCAGGTTGAAGTCCGCATAAGAAGAAATAAGTGAAAAAAGTCTTTAGAGACCTTTGTAGGAATTTGATGCAGAAGTGGATAAAGTCAAATGTCTAATAGCAAGAGAAAAGTCAACGAAAGGGAAGAAATTTTGTGAAAGGGAAGCGGAAGACAATGTGAGGAAAGTCTATGGAAGTGAACAAAGGATCAAGAGGATGGAGTTGGACAAATATTGGGATCCCAATAAGAAAAATGAAAAAATAAGGAAGGGAAGGGGCCCGATAGAACTTGGTGGAAAATCTATACAAGAAAGGAAGGGAGAACCGGAGGTGGAAAAAATGTCTAGATCCACATTGAGATCCCACAAAAGGGATGGAACGAGAGGAAATGGAAGAAGTGGATAGAGCAATAGACCTTG
This sequence comes from Sequoia sempervirens, assembly GCA_007258455.2. Classification (NCBI taxonomy): domain Eukaryota; kingdom Viridiplantae; phylum Streptophyta; class Pinopsida; order Cupressales; family Cupressaceae; genus Sequoia; species Sequoia sempervirens. Next base: position 13,042 of record VDFB02228431.1, read on the forward strand.
CGAAACCTTTAGGCGGAACAGAACACTAGAACCAGATATTAGGACAAGCAAGAAATGTCCAAATGTCCACTAAAAGCCCACAATACTACAAAGCACCGGAAAATGACCAAAAACACCCCATACTAAGAATTTTCTTGGATTTTGGTAACTTCCAACATATGATAGGCACATAGAAGATAAAGGAGAATAACACTTAGACAAATTTGACAAAAGGGGATCCATTTGAAGATCTCCCAAATCAGTTATATATGATGGGAAAAATGAGGCCTAAATGCACAAAGGAGTTAGGACTCAAGCAAATTTTGGCACTGTCAAATTGAGTCCCAACATGGTATATGATTTTGATATTTTAGTTTGATTTTTTATGATACAATTGATGCCCTGCCCAACATGGTAATATACCATTTTGTGGCCAGTCAAATGTACTAATCACTGGATAATAACTTGATGGTATTTATCAACTTAACACATATACTCTTACCAAAATCCCTGTGTTGATGAGAAGTGAAATATGCTTATCCTTTAGTGCTCCTCCTCTTGATAGTAGTTCACACTGCATAAACAAAAATGCAATCAAAATCCATCTTAATCGCAAAATAACAGATAATAGTTAATCTTGAAATGAATTTCGAAGACAAATATAGTAGATGGCGGCAATGAAATTTTCCAAGATAGTTCTGTTCCTTGCTAATGTATTGCAAAGTAGGATTTTTTTGGCAACAGAAGTATGTTCAAATAAGAGACAAAATTATCCTTATATTAGTACCCAACTAATACTGAATGTGGAAACATATTCATAAATGTGCTGCACTTGAGTCTTCTCCCAAATATGAAAAATAATTGTTTGATCATCAATGTTTGTGCAAAAAATATCTTGCATAACCTTTAACGAAGAAAATGATCAAGGAAATATTAAGCAGTTTAAGCTGCATCACTAGTATCAAAACTACTCACAACAACCTTCCAAGTCTCAATAACTTATAAAGAATTTTTTTCTATTCAGCAGTCTTCATTGGCTCTACTTTATCTAGATGGACAGTTCCAATAACCAAATATATGAAGTATAGATAAAAAGAACAAGTACAGAGTTCTTGTACAGAATCCAAATTTTCTTACTTATTAGTGAGGCACACACAAGATCAACAACACGGTAGTCTTCCTTGTGCTTTGATCCATAGGTTGATCAAATCAGAAGCTGATCGGCTACTCTCTGACTGATACCTCGAAGTCGCTACCACTTCAGACAACCATAATCATAAATCTCTTTCCATCACATGATAATCCATGCATTCATGAATTTATATACCACAAACTCTAGTATGAAATTGCAAGACCTCCAAGGAATCATAAACATCAATGTAATACATGAATACTAACATATCTTTTCTTGAAACACCATCTACAAAAAAGTATACTTAAGGATTCAGAAATGTAATTGTGTACCTATATATGTTTTTTGATGAGCTTATTTTCATGCTGACAGAAGAATTAGGAAAAGCAACCATGTGGTGTTTTTACCATAGTGACAAATTCAAATGTGGCATGCACTTATAAAAAAAAATTAACTTATAAGGTCTATGATGTTTATTTGCACATATTCACCTGTTTGATGTGCATTTGTGTGTGTATACTTGTGTCTATTTTTAATTCTCAGATATTGCTGTAGCAAATAGACAAGCAGGTTCATGTTAGTTATTATTGGATACATAAAACCTGAATTCTAAGCAGCAATTTAAACCATGGGATATGTTTATTCACAAACTGTAGTCATAAGCATGGATGCCTGTGAAATTACCAGATTGCATAAAGGTGTCAATAATAAATTCAATAAAGATCTGCTGGTATATACTAATTGGTTAATAAAATTTTATAATCAGTTAATATGAGAAACCATGTACAGGATGTATTCTAGTAGGAATATACACCATTGCGTACCTGTATCTTCATTGTTTGGTAACATAATAGAGTAATATGTTTAAACTTTAAAGGTCACCACATTAGGGGTTGATTTTCCCTTTGAGATTTCTCCCACCTAAAAATCAAAATGGGTATTCTTTGTCTATCTTTTCTGGATGCATTGTGAATGCATGAGTAAGTTCCTATCTGTTAACTGCATGAACATTTTACATTGGTTTTAATGTCTATGGCATATAAGTTTTCCCTGAGTTATTGAGAATGAATTTTTCCTTAGTCCGTTGGGGTGCCTTATGTGGATTTATACAATAGGAATTAGTAAATGAGTTGAAATGAAATATACATAGGTGATTTGTTTAAACTTTAAAAGTGTCATTTCAGTTGAGTGTTTCTAAAATTAATAAGTGCCGATCATTGCTATGGGATATTTATGGAATGGTCACACATGAACATGAGTATGCATAAATAAGGGTATAAAGTTGTCCATTTGAAAATAATTATATAATGGAAACTACAGATTTAATTTTGATCTAATATGCATACAGAGTGCGAGGAAAACTAATAAATTGCTATAATCAATAACTACAGACAGTTTGGCGTGTGGTGTCTTGCAATAGCTTGAAATGAAAACCAGAACCCCAATTGGTTTAAATAGCCAGACGTGTATATTTGTGATTATACAGAGAGTTGAGATGCATTTTAAAAAAAATTCCAGTCCCAAAGGGACTCTAAGGCTAGATGAATAAATCGATGAGGAGGACCAATTATGTTTGTTGGGGACAACTAGAAAGGCATGGTGAGTAAAACAAAGTCCAAAGATACATGTAACCATCTACATTCCATTCTAATCCTCCATTTCCTTCCAAACACCTTTGAGATAGATTAGGACAGGACATGCAACTGTTATGGCAGTGTTGCAACCTCCCTTACAGTTTTCCCTTTTGTGAAGCAAAAAAGTGATCAGAGGAGAAATTGATGGGACACAAAGGCACAGGGCACCAGCAGTAAAATTGGAGCAAGATCAAAGGGAATAGAGAAAACAAAAGGTTAGCAAAAGAGGAAAAGCAGTTGAATTGTGCTACAGACAGATAATGTTTGTGTTATCTTTCATTGAAAAGCAAGGCCAAGGAATCATTAGTGAATGTGAATTTGACACAGCAGTAATTTTAGTTCCTTACAGGTACAACATTTGAAAATTGAAAAACCAAGATGAACACAAAAGTACAAGGTTCTTGGATACAAGAAAAGACAACTTGCTCATCAATGATTTCATCTTATCATGTTTCTACTTACAGAATAGATATGATGAGTTCTAGGGAAGTAAATGAAAGTGGAAATGCTTGTATTCTTGAGAGTGGAAAGTATGTTTAGTTAAGAGGATAAAAATAATTTAAAAAATTAAAGCTATTATAGTGCCTTCCATGTGATAATGATGTCTATGCAAGGAAAATAGTTTAAACTCAAAGTACAAAAAGGAAATAAATTAACACACCAGCTTAGAATGGCTAATACCAACTCCCAAATTGAAAGCAAGTACATATGACCTGAACCAATCAAAGACATCAACATCATCTGGATGCTTTGGCTGCACTGAAACCTTCGCAGCCTCAACCTTCACACAAATATGTTCAAAAATTAAAGTCAGCCTCATTTTCTTTTGCAAAAAAACTAAAATTATATATAGAAAAAATAACGTACATGGAGAACCAAGGCATCATTAGACTAACACTTTGAGCTAGGGAAAGAGATGAAAAAATAACATCAGTCTTTGATATCAATTAGTGTTCACTTTCATTTCCATTTTCATTAAAAATATGGTCAAAGAAAATTTAAAGTTAATCAAAAACAATTTTGTTGATAACAAAAAATACGCATGAAAAGGCAACTATAGAGAACATAGTGCTATGTTTACAAAGAGAAGCAACAACCCACTAGACACTAAATCTTTTTTGTTTTTTATGATACATGAGAGGGGATGACAATGTGGCATAGCCAGAGACATCTTTTTGACAGCAAGCCCATTTGCACTCATATAAATCTCAATAAATTACAGGCCAGCCAGAAGATGATTATTATCACACAAAACTAAACTATGGCATTCCACTATAATATTACGTCTTATACATCCAATAGAGAGATGGCAGAGACTTAAAATAATTTATATATCTAATAGATGAAAAGCATGGATAAGTATTGCTTGACTTTCAACTTACAATCTTGGAAAACATTTATGACTTAGCCCTTAGCATTAATGCTTGCATTGCCCTGCTTTGAACATAAGTGCATATGCCTACACTCCAAGTACATCTTTAAATTTACTGTTCTCCCAAAGATTTGTTGAACAAATCTGCCATCTAGCTGCATGCTGTTTAGATTTTATTCATGCAATTGGAATCATGGTGAACCAATTTCAGTTATCTTCCCTTACACACATTGCTCTGATTCTGTTCTATGAATCTGATATCTTCCCTTACACACCTTGCTCTGCTTCTGTTCTAGATTCTATATGAACACTCTTCCATTGCCTGAGGTTTCACAAGTTCAGGGTTAGTAAAATTGATAGAGAAGGGGGATGTGGCTAATATGACAATGATAACTCTTTTGTGTGGCCTGAAAATTATAAATTTGTTGCTCAACCTCTTGAGGATGCAGTGAAGGCATTAAGGGGGCAAAAGAGTAAGCTTGGTGATACTGAACAAGACATTGTCACTTTCATTACTGCTATTTGTTGTGCTTTTTATGATGAAAATAATCAAGAGATCAAGCATGTAGAGGTAAGGACGAAGCTTCAGAGCTTAGTGAAAGAAAATTTGGATAGGTTACAAAGTCTAGAAAACATGGATATGTTGCTTTCATTTCTAAACACATTCGAACGCCAAAAAAAGGATGAGTTCAAATTGATATTTTGTTGACTAAAAGTAAATACATCCTAGAGGTCTAGGCCATCTAGATTCTATATGAAAACTCTTCCATTGCCTGAGGTTTGACAAGTTCAGAGGATCATTGACAAATTTCAAATGGTACAAGATTCTCAAGACATTGCTGCACCAGGTTCACGAACTATTGCTTCTGAGTAGCTATTTTTAGCTACTTCAATTTTAGGAGGATATCTTTTTAGATGACATTCTAATAAGTCTCTTTTGATACTTCATATTTCTAGCAGAAATCTATTTGCATTCTTCTTTTACTTGATTATTTATTTTCAGATATTTTGGTATTTGAGGAGTGTTTTGTGTGCAAGCAAACTATCTTTAGCAGAGAAATTTAGTATTTAATTTGTGTATTTATCTTGAATAAATTGCAATGCTTGAGCATGAAAAACATTATGGGCACTAATAAATAAGTGTTTTATGCACTTAGATTGAAGCCAATAGTAATTTTATGCATACTTGTTGCTGAATTTGTTGTGCAAACTGAGTTTTGTGATTTTGTGAGTGTTTTATGAGTTGAAAACAGTTTGATAATTATTGCAAGCTTTGTATTGCAGTTTTTATTGATTCGGGTGTTGTGGCTTTGTATATAATTCTCTGTATTTAATTCATAAAAACTTGTCTTTTTTAAGCCAAATCAATCTTTGTGTTGTACACATGTTTTTTGGTCTTGTTTTTAGCAAGAAAGAGCAAGCATTTGTTAGCCACTAAAGGTTGTTTACTTTAAGTCAACAGATTATCATAAAATCTCTCAATTTGCACAGAAATGCTGATTAGCCTTGTGTGCATACCCAAAAACAAAAAGACAGGTTTGTTTGTATTGTAAAATGAAAGCTGAAGATTGTTCCCAAAAGTTATAGCGTTAGTTTTGTTTTGTTTACAGGGGAGTTTACCCTTCCAATTTTAAGAAGTTTAATCCTCACATGCTGTTCCATTTTGTGTTGTCCTGAAAGGGACAAATTAAAACACTAAAAGACAGCTACATTTACAAGTAAACCCTACACAATATATACGAAGCATAACATACAAAACAGCAGTACATGATTCAGCATTACTGCTAAAGTAATTACATCTCAAATACTGCTCATCTAGTCTGCATGGCTAATATGTTTATGAGCCAAAAACTGTTTTGCACTTTGTCAATTAAGCTACATCAGTCTTCTGAAATTCCAAAAGTTATATAACTAATCAGAATAAACACAAATAAACAAGGTGGGAATTGCAGAAGGACCTGTTGAAGATAATCATCCATGAACATGATGGCATTATCATCTTGACCAGTATTCAATTTGAATATGCGTAAAACCTCCTCTTTCCTCAAATCCTACAAAATATGGAAATACATTAGAGTTGACTCTAGATTAGTATCCACACAAACCACTAAATTGAAACGCTAAGCTGCTAGTATTAGTTTATGTTGAACTTTCATTTATGGCTGAGACAAAGTAGAAAACATCACATCATTCTCATCGGAAATCTTTTGAATTATTATGTGCCACATTTTGGTTGCTGGTGTTATTCTTAACTGATAAATCCATACTGCTTACACAGTGGAAATCATCTAGTTCTACAGATATATATCCAACTACACATACACAAGATTTCTGGAACCTGAACTATTTCCCAAGCATAAGCATGTAAATACCAATGCCTTGTTTGTTCTGGTCTTCTGAAACTCCATTTCCAATTTACAACCGAAAGGAAACCTTTTAGTGGTTACAAATTACAATATGAGATGTGCAGTGGAATGCTTCACTCCACTATTCTTGAAAAGCAACTTCTCTAGAATAGTTCAGCAGTAGTGTTTGGTCAATGCCTCCTCACTTTCATCAGGAATCTAAATTTTCAAATTCTAGTTCACATAGTTATTTGCCATGATAACTGAAAAAAAGAACTGCTAAATACACCTTTATAGAAAGTATCAACATAATAAAATGGAATACTTAGTTGATTTGTTAAAAATGGGGGAAAATAATTCCAGAAGCTGCTACTATAAGAATCTTCTGAGATAAGCTATTGACACAAATAAGAATACATGCAAATTGATTATTTCTTGTCCTCACAATGTTTACCACAGCAAGAATAGCACAAAACTCTATGCCTTAACAATTCAAATGAAAGATTATGTTTACAGGAAGTGTATCATCAAAAACAAAGCTATATTATTGGTTATTGGATTTAAAGGGTTGCTGTTGAAGCCTCAATTATTGAGTGGCGGGGGGTTGGAGGTGGGGGTAGGATGAATGCAAAAACTGACTCTTAAATTAAAAATAAGAAAGGGAGAATAAAGGAAAATATAAAGGCTCCTATAAATTAAGAGAAAACAACTAATTAAACAGAGAAGCCCCCTCTTGACCACCCAACACACTAATGGAACTGCCTCCCACCACAGTTCTCCCCACATGATCTAATGAACAAGCCTTATAGGCCAGCCACCCCAAACGCAGGAAGAATGTCAACCCATGCAAGCAATTAACTCAAGATGGAGAAAAAATATGCCACTGACATCCAATCCATCCTGCTCCACACCCTTCATTCCCACTTGCTGCCCCTCTCCCAACAAGGTGTCAACCACTCCTAATGCCTTGTTTAGTTGCATAGTGACACAGTGATTATTTGCATTGATACAATGATGGCATATATATATATGCCATCATTCATTCCCACACACACACACACACATATATATATACACACACACACATTCATTCCCACCTGCCTGCCTCTCTCCCAACAAGGTCTCATGACCCCTTCTAATGCCTTGTTTAGTTGCATGTTGATACAGTGAGTATTTACATTGAAGTGATGATATTGATTTAATTGATTTGATTACTTGAATTGATATATTGATAATATGATTTAGAATATATATATTACACCTTGTTGGGAGAGGGATAGACATATATATATATATATATATATTCCTTCCCACCTGCCTGCCGCTCTAGGTGTCATGACCTCTATTAATGCTTTGTTTTGTTGCATATCAATACAGTGATTATTTACCTTTAAACAATGATGATATTGACTTAGTTGATTTGATTGCTTGCATTGGTGTGTGTGTGTGTGTGTGTGTGCATGTGTATATCATGACCCCTCCTGATGCCTTGTTTAGTTGCCTATACATACAGTGATTATTTACATTGAAACAATGATGATATTGATTTATTTGATTTGATTACTTGCAAGATTGACGAGAACTCACTGAGTTTGCAAACCATGGTGTTCAGCACAACGCTTGCTTGTTCAGGATTAGAAAATGAGCACCCTTATTCCAATAATGTAAATGCTATTTATAAAACCAATGGATGTCAATCAAGAAAATCACTGATCTAACAATTCATAATTGTCATTTGAAGTACATTACCTAAGCCAACAATTAATCAGCATAATAGCATTGGCTATAAAACATTTATTAATGATAATCATGTAACTGTTTATAAAAGTGAGTTAGTCCGTATGGATGACTGCCTATGCGAGCAAAGTTATACCTCCATAGGGGTGATGGCAGATTGATAGGATGTCTAGCTGAATCAGATTTATTGGATAGAATGATTGGACTCTACCTCTATAAAAGATGAGGGTGATGACAGCCTAAAGAAAACTTGTTCAATGGAGCTATGATATCTATACAGGAAATGTGTATATATATATATATGTATTATGGGTAAGGGAAAGTTCAAAGACAAAAGACTTTAATAAATTTCAGACACAAACTTGGTGTGCATTTTTGTCATGTATCTATATACTTTAGGAGGTAGTGGAGAAAGTGAAGGGATAATGATAGTATGATGTACTTTAATGTTGGCAAAGAGTACTAGGAAATAACTTTAAAAGGTGTTATGAATATTCATATTTCCATAAATTTATTGCTAATAAACTAAGACTAAATTCTAGCAGTTTGAGTAAAGTGGTTATTATAGCCACAATGACAATACCACTTAATAAAAGGTGTAAGATATATCAATATAGTAGCCCCATAAATGAATTACTAAAGTTCTCCAAATAAATGTGTCCCACAATGTTGGCATAAGACGCCTAACCCTCGAAAAGGGGAAAGAACATGTAAAATACAATTAGATCCTTCCACATTATTTATCAGCATCCAATATGTAATATCCCACACTAAATTTGTATGCAAAATTTTTTTCACTTTCACCATTTTGTTTACACAGCCATTTCGTCATCTAATTGTCATTCTTCAGTTTTGACTTATTCTCAGTTTACTTTCAGCAAATAAATATTTGTTCATGCAATGCAAACATGACATAGGCTCCTTACAAAATCAAATATATTTTTAAGCAATATCCAACTCAGGAATTTACATATCAATCCAAATTCCAAAATTTTGTATATACAATCATGAATGGGATATTAACTGACTTGGCAATAAATGCTAGGAATTTCCTTTCAGAATTCCAAATTTACCTCTACCTAGCAGCTCGACCCTTTATACACTTTCCAGAAAACATACGGCAGCCTTCTCTTTGTACGGCTTCTCCAAATAGTAATCAGCAGCTCCAAACAATATTAAATGCTTATGAGGAACCAAGTTGCACTGCTTTAAACAACTCAGCTACACCTTAATACCTATGTAATTGGCACTGAAGACAAAGTGTTAATTAATTCATAACTTTGTTCCATTGTACGGTGCCAAAATATAAGTTGCTATGCAAAGACAAGTATAGCAGGACAAAAAGGAAGTACGGAAGCTAAATCTGAGTTTGCCTCCACCTCAGTCGCAGCTTCCAAGACCATACAGTCACCAGCTTTGACCATTTGAATGTGACATGGGAATTCCAAATCACTAAAATATTACTATTGCATCCCATAGGAAATAGAGGTACAGCAAGGATTACCAAGGTGATTCGATTGGCTTCAGCTGTACGGCTGGCATACTCCCGAATAGATATTTATCTTGAAAACCTTTAATGATAAAATATATTTATATTTGAGTCTCTATTCCTGTTGAAAGTGTTTGACCATAAAAAGTGGCAGCAGAATAAGAGTCCACTCATAGGCTGCGATTATTTTATTTAAATTTTAACCTCCATACGACTTTAGTGATAGGGACAGCAGCAATTGGAATAATAATAGACAAATTTAATTCAAAGCGCCCCTTTTTGACCACTTGCTGACTCCAAGCCACCCACAAATTGGATTCTATGATACAGCTGCACTCTTAATTGCCTACGACTTCTCCTATGTGTTGTGGCTAAAAAAATTAAGCTAGGATAAAGACCTTGAAGGTTATCGTGCCTTATAAAGGATATTAAATTGATACCTGCACTTCAAGGGATCAATAAACTTCCTTAAAAAAAATCATTCTTTGCAAGCACCTGAAATAATATGGATAAACCTGAGCATCTGAAATAGATTTATTTTTTTTAACTCTGTAATTATGCAACTTATCACTCTGAGAAATCCATCTTGATACAAGACTTCACGGATTTCTAGAAACTCCAATGACAACTTGAAGCTTTGCGTGAATTCTGAGATGAATTCACTTGCTATTGGATTTGGGTTTTCGTCCAATCCATGAACCCAAGGGTTTCTGTCCTCAAGCTCCTGAAAACCAAAAAAACCAAGCATACTAAAAAATGAGCTTCCAAAACCTTTTGTTCCTCTTTTTCATAAGTCCTCCCGGATTTTTGAAAACATATTTATCTTTTTATTTACTCCTTATTTCACCCAGAAAGTGACTTATTCAAAATATTTAACTTTATTCAACTAAAGTCACTTTTACATTATAATTAAAATAATTAAGTTACCTTTTATTTTATTTTTCGACAACTTAATTAATTATTTGATTATTAAGATATTTCCCGCACCACAACTACGGCAAATACACAAGTCTGACTGGAAATGCAACTAAGGATGCCAAAAGATACTCCAAATCACATCGAACAACAGATAACCCCTCTACCAATATTGACTGTCACCGAGAAAACCAATGGCTACAATCATTGCCAATGTGAATGAAAATGGGGACATTACAGTCTGCCCTCCCCAAAGATTGCTTGTCCCTAAGCAATGCCAGGGCACCCTCAATAATATCTAACTAAACCCAATTGAATCCAAGTGTGATCCCAAGGTCCCAAATCAATCTTTGGAAATATCCACCAGGTTGTTGCTACGCTACTCTGATAAAAACCATCGGCTCATCATGCCCACTCTACACTCCTCTCTCCAACAACCCCAAAAAGTAAGCATCACCAACACCCAAACTGAGATACCTACATGGATTGAAATCTGTATCATGAAAAATCTCCTAAAAATCTCCTACCAAGGCACCTTGGTGAGATCCATATCTAAAATTCCACTATCTAACTCGATCCTGAGAAACAAGAAATAAAATCTGCTCAACCCCATAGCATAACCCTCGGCATATCTCCTCACAATGTCCCATAAGTGATGCCAATCATTCCCTAACCGAAAGCCAATAACAACAATGTTGTCCCTGGAATCATACATCTTGACAATGCCTTCCCGATCAAAAACTGATAACCCCTCATTGACACCTAATCTCCAAGTGTCAACAAGCCAATATTGAGCACACCAACTTGCCCAATCGACTGCAATCATCATAGTAACATCTGTAGATATATCCATCAACATCTCGAACTGATTGCAGTAACCATCACTCATACTAGTGGGAGCTAAAAATAATTGCTCTAACTCTATAAATCCTCCCACAACCTGCTGCCAAGAAGCCTATAAGTACTCAAAGTCCATCTGCCCATAACCTGATGTTGCCATAATCAGCATGGAAATGCTAGGGAAGCAGCTGTCATAAATCATTAGCCCTGAAAATATAAGAAATGTGAGTGTGGGAATGACCAAAGGGACTCCTCCAATAACTAGATTACCTTTACTAATCAACACCAACAGAGAATTACTCCACTACTGGGCTGGAGGTATTGGCCAATCCATTTGCATGCTATCATTCAATGTCCTATGTAGGCTGATTGGAAAGTGGACAGCGGTATCAACTTTGAAGTTTTGTCCACCACTCCAATTCTGAATCAACATCACACCCTTGGTAATTGTACTTGGATCCCAAATCCTGTGATTGTCGCCAATCATACTCACACATACATCCTCACGATTGCAGCAACAAATGATATCAGCAGTGTTAAATCTGAAAATTTGATTTATAACCATCTCAAAATTGCCTCTATTGTCATTAATTGGCAAGATCTCATCAACATTCTAATTCCAAGTGATATACTGGCAAAAACGTGCACACCAATCCATGCAATCAGCTGCTATCATCAATGCAAAGTCTGAAAATTTCATGATCAACACCATAGAACAACTCTTAAACATAAATGTGTAAGTAGGAAACCAAAGAAGCAGGTCTGAACATTCTTCCACAATTTGATGCACATTGCTGTTATGCATTTTCATGAAGTAAGAAATAGTGAAACCATTATGAAATATCATATCTCGTGAATAACTTGGACCCACAAACACTATTTCGTGCCTAGCCATAGAATTTAGAATATCAACAAGATGAAGCCCTTTACCAATGTCAAACTTAAGATTTTTATCTACCATCTCCTAATAAACAAAATCATATAGAGATAATGGACTGTTGTTCAACATCATGAAATCAACATTTGTTTCATACCTTTCATTGGTGTCTTTTTGGATTTCATGCATATCTTCTTCCAGTTCAAGATGTTCATCATTATTTACAAATCCAAGAATTATATCACGATCATACACAGACAATAGACTGCTGTCAACACTCATAGAATCCATATTTTCTTCATCCCCTCCAAATATGTCTTCATAGGTTTCGTGCACACCTTCAACCAAGGTTGAATGCTCCTCATTATCTGCTGATTATGAAGTGCATCATGTTGAAATCTGCCTTCATCACCTGTTATATCAGCTATCTCATGGTTGCAAGCTACCCTTTCCTGTGAAAATTGATCCTCAAATTTCAAAAATTCATATCCAAGATGTGGGTTCCAAACTCTATCAGCATATTGAATCTCTCTAATATGGAGAGTGTTAGAATTATTATGTAATGTTTCACACCTATGAAGTTCATCAATCCCTTCAATAATTTCTTAGTCTCCATAATCCTTGCATCACTTTCTTGTTCCTTGGATGTGGCTGCAATTGAAATAGAATTTTCCGCTTTGAATAAAGAGAAGTGGGCCATACTCAATTGTAAACAAAGATCATCAGCTTCTTTTTCTTTATCTTCAGCATACTTAAAAGCAAGATCCCTGTCCATAAGCAATTACAAGTAATTTGATTTCATCATTTCCAATGCTTCTTTGATAGAGTACAATTGAGTTAGAGTGACTCCACTTGCAACTCCCTTCCTCCTTTCCTCATTTTGAGCCTCCCAAATAAAATCTTCGACATATTTGTGGGTATCATCTGCCCTTGTTAACACTTGCACCACTTTCTCATTTGTAACCACAAGTTGGTCCTTCAAATCTTGCAATGCAAGAGGTCTTTGATCAAATTCATCATAATGTGACTTGGACTGCCACACACTACATTTTCTGATTTGCTTCCATTTGAAGATACCATATCATCATCAAAATCAATTGTCTCACTAGTTGATGCCTTGCAACTCCGAAGAAAGAATGATGGGGCAGCATTATGCACAAACCTAGTATCATCCAATGAATCCATCTCTTCACAAGACCTATCAATAACCACCTCTTAGTTACCAACATAGAGACTTGTGTACACCTCACTTGTAGAAGCAACAAGTGACTCTTTTTCCTTAATGTCCATGGTATTACCCTGCTGGAAGGAAACACTGTGGGAATCATTCTTTTGATTGCTTGTCCACACATCCTCATTTGCTGATTTAGCGAACTCCAAATCAGCAGATTGTTCATCCTCAACATTATGGTGAAGATCAATGTACTCTACTTCGTTAATAGAGGCACTTGAAGAACTAGCTTCATCCTCAATCTTTATAGCATCATAACCATCAGGAACAATTTCCATCACCTATATCTCTTTTCCAACCTCTTCTTTTGGGATTGTTTTTTCTTCTTCAAGCTTCTTCACCTTTTTACCTGTGCATTGGCGATTAGGCTCCCAGGTTCCTCGACATGAAAAGCAACGATTTTGTCTTCTAAGCTCATTCTTACTAATTTCTCTTTTTCTCGTACTGATAGATTTCTTTTCCTTAGTATTTGCTTCCTTTCCCTTTGGTTTTGTTTTCTCTTCATCTACAGAAAGCGATTCTAACACTTTAGGATGCTCTAGAAACTTCATTAAATTCCTATCATGGTCTTGGAAATTTTGCATTAATTTTGTTAAAAGCTCCTGCATAGACTTCATTTTTTTCAATAAAATAACCAACACCCTACTGCAACTGAAAAGACTAAGTGCTGGCCACTCACCAAAAGCAAACCAAAAATGAACTAACCCAACTTCCGGATTCAAAGAAATGCAAGCAAACAAACGGAAACCACTTTTCTGATCAGAACTTTTTGCTTTAAAGATTTGGTGCTAAAACCCACTGGATGGCAGAATCACTCACTCTGATACCCCACTATAATATCCCACCCTAAATTTGTATGCAAATATTTTTTCACTTTCACCATTTTGTTTACACAAGCATATCATCATCTAATTGTCATTCTTCAGTTCTGACTTATTCTCAATTTACTTTCAGCAAATAAATATTTGTTCATGCAATGAAGACATAACATAGGATCCTTACAAAATCAAATATATTTTTAAGCAATATCCAACTCAGGAATTTACATATCAATCCAAATTCCAGAATTTTATACATAAATCATGATTGGGATATTAACTGACCTGGCAATAAATGATAGGAATTTCCTTCCAGACTTCCAGATTTACCTCCACCCAGCAGCTCGACCCTTTATACACTTTCCAAAAAACATATAGCAGCCTTCTCTCTGTACGGCTTCTCCAAATATTAATCAGCAGCTCCAAACAATATTAAATGCTTATGAGGAACCAAGTCGTACTGCTTTAAACAACTCAGCTACACCTTAATACCTATGTAATTGGTACTGAAGATAAAGTGTTAATTAATCCATAACTTTGTTCCCCTATATGGTGCCAAAATATAAGTCACTATGCAAAGACAAGTATAGTAGGACAAAAAGGAAGTACAGCAGCTAAATCTAAGTTTGCCTCCACCACAGTTGCATCTTCCAAGACCATACAGTCACCAGCTTTGACCATTCGTCTCTGACATGGGAATTCCAAATCACTAAAATATTATTATTGTATCCCATAGGAAATAGAGGTACGGCAAGGATTACCAAGGTAATTCAATTGGCTTCAGCCATACGGCTGGCATACTCCCGAATATATATTTATCTTGCAAACCTTTAATGATAAAATATATTTATATCTGAGTCTCTATTCCTGTTGAAAGTGTTTGACCATTAAAAGTGGCAGCAGAATAAGAGTCCACTCACAAGCTGGGATTATTTTATTTAACCTCCATATGGCTTTAGTGATAGGGACGGCAACAACTGGAATAATAATAGACAAATTTAATTCAAAGCACCTCCCTTTTTGACCACTTGCTAACTCCACGCCACCCACAGATTGGATTCTATGATACGACTGCACTCTTAATTGCCTGCAACTTCTCCTATGTGCTATGGCTAAAAAATTTAAGCTAGGATAAAGACCTTGAAGGTTATCGTGCCTTATAAAGGATATAAATTGATACCTTATTACCTGCACTTCAAGCGATCAATAAACTTAAAAAAATCATTCTTTGCAATCACCTGAAATAATATGGATAAACTTGAGCATCTGAAATAGATTTATTTTTTTTAACTCTGTATTATGTAACTCTGGAGAAATCCTATTTTGATCCAAGAATTTACGGATTTCTGGAAACTCCAATGACACCTTGGAGCTCTACATGCATTCTGAGATGAATTCACCTACAATTGGATTTGGGTTTTCATCCAATCCATGAACCCGAGGATTTCCATCCTCAAGCTCCTGAAAGCCGAATTCTCCAAAAACCAAATAAACCAAGCATACTGAAAAATGAGCTTCCCAAACCTTTTGTTCCTCTTTTCCATAACTCCTCCCGGATTCTTGAAAACATATTTACCTTTTTATTTACTCCTTACTTCACCCAAAAAGTGACTTATTCAAAATATTTAACTCTTTTTTACTAAAGTCACTTTTACATTATAATTAAAATAATTAAATTAAGTTGCCTTTTATTTTATGCATTTTTCAACAACTTGATTAATTATTTAATTATTAAAATATTTCCCCCACCACAAGTAAACTGCGAAAAATACACAACTCTGACTCGAAACGCAATTGACAATGCCAAAAGATACTCCAAATCACATCGGACAACTGATAAATGGGGACATTACACAATATGAATGTAATGTCCCCTTTTATGGCCTTTCCAGTATCTATGAAAATTCCAACATTCTTGGAAATACTCTCTCTACACTTTGGGATGTGTAGACTAGTAATTAAATTATTTATCTTAAATTGTTTTAAAGTAACCTTATATTATTTTCCTAAAGGCAACTTATGTTTATTTATTTATTTTAAAGAAGGGTAGCCAACATCATAAGTATTTTTGAAAGAGGGCCAAAGTGATAATACTAGGCATGGGGTAGAAAGTAATAATTTAAAAAGTTGGTTTAAACGAAATACTAAAAGTGGCTTAGAAAATAAGAATTAAAAGTATTATCAAATTAAAAAAGTTTGAAAAGTCACTTATAGGGAGCTAGGATTATTATTTAAAATGTGATTTCTAAATATAACTTTCTAAAAGTTTCCCAAGGGTTTATAAAAGGAAGTTGAGGAGACTCATTTCATTCATTCATGGCATTTGATATTTTATTGAAACCTTAGTTGTGGAGTTGAGCATATTTCCACCATCCTAAGACGAAAACCCTATGGTGAAGATTGGTTTCGGAAGTGAAAGATCTTCCCTAGCCAATGTTTTGGTAGATTCGCACAAAATTTACAAGGAGCTAAATATTAAAGTTTGAAGATTTGTGGAGACAAAGAAATATCTTTCCAGTTTGCATTAATTTGTGAAGTATTTTGAAGTTCTTTGGATTTATATTGAAGTGTGAGGGAGGCATTCCAAACAAGGGTTTCATACCCTACATTTCAGAGCTGCCCAAGTTATTGTTTGTATATGTGAGATAAGGGGGATTCGTTGCTCACGAGTCTCTTCGTTCTCAAGAGAATCCCAGGGAGCAAACTGCCCTTAACAACCTCAATACAAGTTGAACGAAGAAATTGCAAAGAAACTATATCTAGACTAATTATCATAAAAGACTACTTCAAAACCTGAAAGAGCAAAACTTCTAGATTCCTACCTCCAAAAGGAGAGCTCTATGTCAAAAGACTACAGTGTGGAATCAAGAGGCCAGCGCGGCGCACTGGAGTCCAAAAGACGCGCTGGCATCCTAAGCAACAAAGAGCTCAAAACTAAAATAGGCAGACTAGAACTTCATAGATCCGAGGTCTATTGAACAAAATGACAAGACAAAGAACAAAAACTAAAAGAAAGCACAAGAAGAGCTAAGAGGGATCTTACGAACAACGGATCGTTCGAACCCTTCCTCCAAGCTCTGCTTTAGCAACCAACAGGCCTCGGCCCCCTCTTGAACACAAGGACGCACCGTTGAATGCTTGCTAGAGAGCTTTGGTTGTTGGAGGGACCTTAGTCCGACAGAGCTTCGCTCGTAGAAGTGCTATTTCCAAGAGTAGGAACTGAGAAGTGAAGTGAAGTTGAGAAGAGAGCCTTGAATGAAAATGAGAGAACCCCCAAAATGAGAGCAAAAGAGGGGTTTTGTTGCATGCAAGGGCAGAAAGAACCGTTACACCTGAGGGCCTAACTTCAAAGACACATGTTAAGAGCCAGGATTCAAGATTCCCCATTTCAAACTCAAAAAACCACCAGGATGCTAGCATGCTGCGTAGACGTCCATGCGCCGCACAGGTGTCCAAAACGTTAGTTCTCGAGAAACAAGTCAACGGACTATTGTTGCTTCGCCATTGGACCACATGGAGTTGGAATCATGAAATTCCGACCCATGGGGTTTGTCATAAATGCATTTAGGTGTCATAAATGCTAGGCAAAGTGCTAAAATGTGAAATTGCCCCTAGGTGCAATTTTTGCAACATTATATTTTGCCCCAACTTTAGTGGGCTCGATTTTGGAAAAATCGGCCACACTAAAGCAGAAAAGAAAAATTCCACCCAAAACTTGAAGTTTTACGGATTTGAGTGCTAGAAAAGGTATTGTAGAGGTCGCAGTGGTCGAGTCAGCCAATATTGAGGATACCCCCAACGATCGAACTCAACGAAAAGTACAGTGTTTGTCGTGGAAAAATCGCACAAAATTTTATTTTGCAAAACTCAATTTTAGGCCAGTCCCAAAAGTCGGAAAAAGCTACAACGGTGAGAAGAATGATCAAGAAAAAATTCGATGATTCGGAAGAAAAATATGCTAAAGAGGTGA
>VDFB02228434.1:0-28829 GCA_007258455.2 Sequoia sempervirens
GAAAATGTGAGCATCAAATTTGGACACTTAATTTATCCAAATTTATCACTTTTCATCTAAACATCCTCTTATCTGAGTTAATTAAGTAATATTACTATTATTTAATTAATATCCTTAATTCTATCAAGTCCCTGATTAAATACCTTACCTTAATCCTCTTTTCATCAAATGAAATATTTATTTAATTCCTCACATGTCATTTTCATCCATCTCCTAATCTCTTCATTAAGAATGTACACATGCCTAATCCTTGATTAGCATCTGTCACATCCTCCAACTTTTGCAAGTTGGCTTCTAATCCTCATTAACCTCTAATTATCCTCTAATTACTAATTAGTTAAACCTAATTAGTAACTTGGTCAACTCTCCCCATCCCCCAAGGAATTTTTAATTCCTTTTTATTCACCCTAGGTTCCCCTCTTCCCCATGTGAATTTTTAATTCACATT
Organism: Sequoia sempervirens; assembly: GCA_007258455.2. Classification (NCBI taxonomy): domain Eukaryota; kingdom Viridiplantae; phylum Streptophyta; class Pinopsida; order Cupressales; family Cupressaceae; genus Sequoia; species Sequoia sempervirens. The sequence continues at coordinate 449 of VDFB02228434.1, forward strand.
TTATTCCTTTTAGAATCCCCTTTTCCCATGCATCTTCTACAATCTTTGACTTGTCACATCAAGTCACATGTGACAAACTCCCACCTTTTTGGAGACCCTCTCTTATCCACTAGATTCTCTCAAGCATGTGAATTTTAATTCACATTTATTCCTCCAAGGAATATTCTCATCTTCCAATGTACTTCCAAGGTACATGTCCTTCCTCCACATCATGTACTCTCCTTCCACATCACCTACACATCATCTCACCCTTAGCCATCTCACATTCCACATGTCAAAATGTGAGGGCTTGTGAGTCCTCAACTTACCTTAGCCCTTCATCTTGGCCTTATTGGATAAATCCCAACCATTGAATAATACCCCCTCCTCTAAGGCATTTAAAACACTTAGTCATTTTGTAACTAAATGCTGCCATTTTATGCACTCATCTAACCATCAATTTCATCCATTTAAATTTTCATTCAAGCACAGTCAAATCTTTCATTTAGTCATATCAAGAGCCATCAAGGAGCATACAAACCAAATCAAAATCAAGGGCCAACCAAGGAGTTTTAGCTGCAAAAGGGAGGTATATCTATTTAGCATCATTTTACACTTTTCCTCTTTGCATTTACAAATTTCTCAGGCTAATCTTGAGGTGTTTCTTTATGTTTTTCATTGCAGTTTAGTTGCTTAGAATAGGTTAGACATTAGGATATCACAATTCTAAAATAGTTAATTGATCAAACCCTAAAATTCTAACAATAACTTTTCCATAAATATTAACTCATTACTTTAAGCATTGAGCATCTTATGTCAACATATCATCAACCTATTTTATTGAGGTATATGTAGATGTATCTTATGCAATATAACATTACTCTCGTTTACTGAGGTGCTTGCAAATCTCAAAGAAACCAAAATATTCTCCAAGACAAATTAGATTCAAACATAGAAAGTTTTACATTGAGTGCCATGATTGAAAGATTCCCATGTCATATGTATTAAAATCCCTCAACAAAATTTGAGGGAAAGAAACAAGCTTACAAGGACTTGGATGGGTATGGGCCTCTTAAGAAATTAGTTCTTTTCTAAAATTTTGAAAGGATTAAATGAATTTTTGTACTGCATACACAATATATGATATGGGTTAGAAACAATCACTAAACAAATGAATAAAGTAAAATTCATATGCTATGTTCTACAAGGAAGACAATTTCTATCCTTGGTGAACCAATGGGTTATAAAAAATTTAGTATGTGATAAAATAAAGGCCTTTGGAAACCAATAAAAGGAATATATATATATTTTGATAGTTTAAGTAAACATAACTAGATTATAAGATAAAAAGGATTACAAGAGATTGAATATAAAAGGATAAATCAACAAACTAGTTGCATGTATAACTATCTCACATACATTATATGAAATATATACTAATAAATATGTCATTTGATTTGTCAAGTATTAGTGCTTTGGCTATCAATTTTGATAATTTCAACACATCTTGTAGGTAGTTTGAACAAGGCTATGTAAAAATAACTCGATAATTTTGATGCTCCAACCACCTTGTACATAAAACTGGTTCTACAATCTATTCATAGCAATAAAATAGGCCGTGTGTCACTTGTTTTACTCTTATTATAAGTTTTTGTAAAGTGTTTGTTGGGCTAATTTTAAAACAATTTTTTATGGATGAATTTTGATTTTGGAAAATTTTAAATTAAAATCTACATCCCATTTCCAATTTTATTAAAAGAATTTCATTGCTTTAAATATTTAGAGAATTGTTCCTTTTGAATTCTTAACTAATTCTATTTTTTAAAAAAATTATGCAAAAAATTTCTTCATACAAACACTATTTGTATTGGATAATGGATTTAATAACTACTAGGAAAAGTTGAACACTAAGATAAAGCATGCTTTAAACATAGGAATATCTCAGTGGCTAAGAATTAGTAAGAATGCAATATAAACTAGTTTATATATCTTTAAAATAATCTATATATAATAAGCCGAGAGATATCTCTTTTGATATTTATTTTTTAACCATTTTATCGATATAATTATATATATTATAATATACTTTATTTCATTTTTGTGATTTATAATAAAAATTATATTGAAATAATTTAAATTTTATGTCCACTCCACTTTATCAAATTATATAATGTTTTATGGATATTCATTACATAATTTTTTAAGTTAATCTTTATGAACTCATATGTCACAAGTGATAATTTAAAAGATCAAAATTATTTCATGTTAGGGAGAGGAAAATTTTATAAACTATAATTATATAAATCAATAAAAAATTACCTAAACACTCAATAATTCAATTTCAATAAAATGCAATATAAGAGAACCATCCCATTCTTGTACACTCTAAAACAAAATCAATAAAATACATATTGAAAACATTTCAACAATTTACACATTATTATTTCATATTAATGAAAATACATTCTTACCTAAAAATAAACAATCAAATTCCCATAATAACTCATTCCTCTATAAAATAAAAAATAAAAAATAAAGAGTGGGCAATATTATCCAATATAATAACTCATTCCTCTATAAGTAAATTTCAGGGGGTAACATTATTAAGTCGAGAGGCTTGTGACAAAATAAGTACACTCCTCGTGCCGACTTTAATGAAGCACCAAAAAGTATGATATCTAATAGATTGTTGCTTTGCTTGCATCATTATTTAACTAAACACAAATAACATTATTAAGCCGAGAGGCTTCCTATAGTCACAAAACTACATAAAAACTCGAGATTAAATATCGCGGTGACCATTTGTTATGACTGGGCTTAATAATGTATTTGTGTTTAGTTAAAAAATCAATCTAGTTAATAATAAGGCCATTTGATTCAAAATGTTATTTCTCATTTATAATTAAGCGTAATTGTAATACTAAATTGTAATTTAGTTCTAATTCTAATAAATTTATTAAATATATTTTCATGAGTAAACTTAAAATTTTTAATTACAATTATTTTTAAAAATTATAAAGAAACTGTAATAAATTTTAATTAATTTTCATGCTAATTAAAGTTATTTTTTAAAACATAACAAAAATAAAAAGTAAAATAAAACCTAGATTCTAATATTTTTCATTTTTTTTGTCAAAATATTGTTGCATGCATATTAATAATTATATTATATAACATTAAAAACATATTTTTTATTAAAAATATAATATATTAAATCTTTAAGAATTAAAATATAATATTATTATATTGTAGTTTATTATATAATACACTACAATATATTTAGTATATTAAATAATAAATTATAATATAATATAATATATCATATTATAATACAATATATAAAATAATATTTATTATTATCAATCTATAAAACTCAATTAATTTCATAAATTTAATCTATTTTTGGAACAAATTTTTTATTTTTAATATTTGTAACTATAAAATATTCAACTCCAAACTCTTCTCTAATTTTATATATATCCCTTTCATAAATTTTTAAATTAATGACATTCCACAAAATTAAGAAATGAGAAAAAATGTTTAATCTTCCCCTTCATAAAATAATTTTGGGTAGAAATATACATAATCTTCCCCTTCATAAAATAATCCTAGGTAGAAATTTACATTAAGCAAATCTTACATACACTTTTAGACCTCACAAATATTGAGTTTCCTTCCCAAGTAAAATAGTGAATGAAACAAATTAGAGGATATTTGCTTGACGATTTCTCAATTTGATTGTGTGAGTATTTTTTGTATCAACGTTTCGGATTGCACTCCGTGATCCATCATCACGATGAAAAATGAGGGCTCAAGGATAAGAATGAAAAGTTGCAAACCAAGCAAACATAAAAAAGTATGAGAAAGGAAGGCAGGAGAGGGGGTTGCGCGCCAACCAAGGGACAAGAGGGCAATGATTAGACCCGAGAGAGAAGAAAATTAGATGAGAAAAAAATAAAAATTAAAGAACACCTATTTTCTTATTTTTCCTATTTCTCTTTGTGGTGTTCTTTTCTAATTGTTTTTTTCTCTCATCTAATTTTCTTATCTCTCCTGTTTAATCATTGCCCTCTTGTCCCATGGTTGGCGCGCAACCCCCTCTCCTCCCTTCCTTTCTCATACCTTTTTTGCTTGCTTGGTCTGCAACTTTTCATTCTTATCTTTGAGCTCTCAATTTTCATCCTAATGATGGATCACAGAGTGTAATCCGAAACATTGATGCAAAAAATACTCACACAATCAAATCCATAAATTGTCAAGCAAATATTACTATAGATTGTGGAAAAGCTATTATTGTTAAAATTAGAGTATGTTAAAGTCGAAATAATTCATCATATTCATTTGTGGCAAAAAATATCTCAATAAGCTTGCTAGGACTTTTTTATGTTGATTAAAAATAGATTGTGGAAAAGCCATTATTGTTAAAATTAGAGTATGTTAAAGTCGAAATAATTCATCATATTCATTTGTGGCAAAAAATATCTCAATAAGCTTGCTAGGACTTTCTTATGTTGATTAAAAACTTGAAACTATTAATATGTAATTATCATTTATGCCTAATACATTGTGCAACGAATATCAACATAAATGACAAAATCTATATTCCAAAATTCATGGCTAAACTGTCATTTTTATTTGCTTTCTATCCTCCATGCAATTAAAATGTCTCTAAATTTTATAAACAGTTGCTCTCTTTCTCTCAAATCCAACATTTTTAAAAATATCTTTTTCTTTTGGTTTGCTGATTTATTCCTGAGAACGATATTTTGTTGCTATGGAACTTAAAACAGTCATGCTTGCAAGTTGTAATTTCAGATTCTCCTCCCCACTTGAAATCTCATTATTCATGTCCTTTTCCATGAAGCAACAAATGATATATAATACCACTGCCAGGGAAACAAATGAAACCTCCAGAATGTCTAGTGTCTATTAATTATAAGCCACAAACATTTTAAACTAGGATTGAAAACAACCAATAGAATACACAAAGGAAGAGAACTTGAAGAGCTAGTTATACTAGCACTTGCAGCCGGGGGAGCTGCAAGGAATACGCCAATAGTTTTTTATAGTTTGGCTGAATCGTATGGAGACCAATTCACATATATAAGCATATGTCTGTTGTCTAAGGAAACTGATTCACATAGATACCATAAGCATATGCATTTGACCATAAGAGAAAATTGGAAACTTTCGCTATCTATGATTATTCAATATAGAGGAAACCAATGGTTGTCAATTACAACAAAGTCATTGTAGCAGTTCATTGGAAACTGCTACAAGTAAACATGAACAACTAACTTGAAGCAAACAAACTAACTAACAAAAGATTCAGCTCCATAACTAATCAAAACACTGCAAAGCCATTTTACACTAATTACAGCCGTAATAACATGATTGAAACCTAAATGTTGAGATCTTTGGAATGTTATTGCATCATCAACATAAGCAATATATTCTTCCTACTTTATGTTGCATGCCCTGAACAAAAGAAACCTATCCAGTTTGCAGTTCCATCAGTTTCATATTTTCAAGATTGACCTTGCATACCTTTACAACAAAGCCTTCAAAATATCAAAATAAAGGATGGTAAGAATGCATACAGACATATAGCATCTAAAATTATTAATGGAATAAGTGCATCCTAATGGCAATTTGGTTCTATTAATATGGTAATATGGATACTTGCACTATTTGCTACATACATTATATCAGGAATACAGGTTTCACAGCAATGTCAGAGTAAGGTTTCAAAGCAATGTCGGAGTAAGGGAATCCTACTACATGCATTATAACATAAAAGAGCTACAAAAAAAAAAAGACACTTAAAATGATTCAAATGCTGATTTACAAACAAACAAACATGAATGGCACAACAAAAATGTGGCGCATTGTTAAACTTAAGAGGCTATCATAGAATATAAAGTTGCTTGCATCATTTGTCTTTCAAAAGGAGAAAATGTTATTGTGGCACATTGTTAAATATAAGAGGCCATGACAGAATATAAAGTTGCTTGCACTCTGTATTTTCCTCATTACAAAGTACAAGAAATTTACTCATTTTTATTTCAAAAGGAGAAAATGTTACAGGAGAGAGTAAGGAACTCACATAGTTGAATAAAACATTATGGGAGACAGTAGGAAACTCAAATCATTGAATATAGGAATAGATGAACAAAAAAAATACTGAAACATGAACACTATCTGCTTGTACACAATAAATTTCTACTTCAATATTTAAATTCCAAATTTTGGTGTGGAATATCAATTTTATATAGCACATCTTCTTGCATTCCCTACTTGTACACAATAAATTTCTACTTCAATATTTACATTCCAAATTTTGGTGTGGAATATCAATTTTATATCGCACATCTTCTTGCATTCTATAGAACTCTGCAATTTGCTATCTGTTTTGTTCTGGATCGTATTTTTTGGAAATATCAACTGTATGCTTCAACCCCACATAGTATGGACGGTCCAGTACGCAACCTGTTTTTCCAGCAGACAATATCCAAAGGGAAACCGAGAGATAAATGGTAGAATCAACTCACAACAACCAACAGATTGATATATCGGCAGAGATTTGATTGAAGTAAACCAGTTAAAATTTGAAAATCCTCTATAGTTTTAGAACCAACATCATTTTTTCAAGTATAACATTGTTCTGTATATTTTAGATTATGATGCTTTAACTCTTGGTAGAAATTTTTTTCTTGTATTCGTTTTCCTAGTAATTTATGTGTATGTCCCTCATTATGAATTAGACGTCTATGCATTTCAGCATTCGTGTTGACACCCTTTAAAGTAAAATGTTAAACATACCTGCCATTGGACTTGGGTACTTGTAGCCAGATATAGATGGCTAATCTTTCATAGGCTCCTAGGTCAAATGTTTTTACCTGTATTTGTCCCTGCTCATTCACGCTCCTGTTGTTAACAGGGACACCAATTTTGCTATTCCAAGTTGTTCTTCTTGTTCAAAAGATTTTACACCATGTTTCACTTCCAACTGAATCATATGGAGTTGAGGAGAAGTCAAATTGAAGGCTGTGAATATCAGCTTTACCTATGGTAGCTAATACTAATATCATCTATATCTTTTGTTGATGAATTGTAGCTTAGGTCAGATATAAGCGATGATTGCTATAAAGCATCATCATCGCTTATATAAGATCTGAAGTTCTTCATGTTTCCAGAAATAAGTAATATGATCGAATTTTATAATGCTTGCATAAAATCGTAATTATTTGATGCTCTGAATTCGCAGTGTTTAAATTCGGGATTATTATAATTATTATAACACATCTGCCTTGCATAAAGGTGTGTCTATTTGTTAAACCGAATAAACATTAGTTATGAGAAGAATCCGCGCCCTAAGGAACACGTCTCTTGAGCAGACGTGCCTCCACGTGTGGAGACACATCTTCTCAAGAGACGCATCTCTTGAAGGCGGATCTCGTATCATATAAAAGTTGATTCCAATTTGAATATGCAGACATCGAAATCATTAATGTTCTGCATTCAGTTCATTTTGCAATAAAAGGAAGAACTCAGAAATTCGCATTTGTCTTAGAATTTATTAATCAGTATCTTAGACCTTCTTAGTTTATTCTTAGCCTTAGGATCTAGTCCTGTTCAGATTTGTTTACAATTACATGGTATCAGAGCCAAGTCATGTGAATCCAAATCAAATCTGAATACCAATCTGCTCAAGGAAAAAAAAAATTGTATTTTCCAGAATCAAATTTACTTCACATTCTTCATAATGTCAAGCGTGATCAGATTTGAAGATCGCCTTGCAGGTGCAAACAATTTCACATCATGGAAATTTAGAATCATGATGATCCTTAGAGAGAATAAATTAGATTCAATTGTGAAAGAAAACTTGGAGGAACCAAAGTCTGAAACTGAGAAAACTCAATGGACAGAAAACAATGAAAAGGCCATGAAAATCCTAGTAGATGCAATTAGGGATCACATAGTGCCCATCCTAGCAAAACATGAAACTGCATACCACATGTTCAAATCTCTTGAGAAAACTTATGAGATTAACAACATATGCAGGACTCTTGCTTTAAAAAGGCAAATCAACAATGCTCAAATAAACAAAGGAGAGTCCATTAATGCATATTTTATGAGGATTACTGAACTAAGAGATCAACTATCCACAATTGGATATCAGATTGATAGCAAAGAATTAACTCTAATTGCACTAGGTGGCCTACCAAACTCATGGGAGTCTTTTGTTCAAGGAATAAGTGCAAGATCCAAACTCCCTAAGTTTGACAGGCTAAGAACTGACTGCCTTCAAGAAGAAACAAGGCTCTCCTCAAAAGAAAACAAACAGAAAAACTTAGATGAGGATATTCATGCACTCAACACATCGTCTAATAAAAGGAATAAGAAAAACACCTACAAGAAAGGATCTTTTAAAAGAAAGAGAAATCCCAATGGAAAGGGATCCTCTAAGAAGAAAGACATTTCTCAAGTCCAGTGCTTTAGGTGTGATCAATATGGCCACTATGCAATGAAATGCCCTGACAGAACAAAGCAACAAGCATCCTTTGCTAAAGTAGGAAAGTCAAATTCAGATCATGAATCTGAGAACTTTGTGTTCTATTCAGCATTATCTAGTCAAGTATCTAACAATTTCAACAACTGGGTAATTGATAGTGGTTCTTCGAGGCACATCACAGGGTTTAGAGAACACCTTGACACTATGTCTGAAGAGTCTGATGAAGATGTTACAATTGGGGATGACTCTACACATCAAGTAAAAGGGGTTGGAACTTGCTCCATTACATTGAAATCTGGTCTCTCCCTTCAACTCACTGGAGTCTTATTTGTACCTGGTATAAAGAGGAATCTCATATCCATCTCCGCACTTGAAGACAATGGTTATAGAGTTACCTTCATGGATGGGAAAGTTCTAGCATGGCCTAAAAACTCAACAATCAAGAAAGCCCAAATCATAGGTGTAAGACAAGGGTACCTTTACAAACTTTGCACTGAAGTCAATCAAGCCCTTACCCTTAACACCTTTGATTCAAATGAAATCTGGCATAGAAGATTAGGACACCTTCATTTCCGTGCCCTACCTTCTATGGAAAAACTTGTTACAGGATTACCTAAGTTAAAATCATCTCATGAAGGAAATTGTAAAGGTTGTGCCTTAGGAAAGAATTCAAAGGGATCCTTTCCCACTAGTTTGAGCAAAACTCTTAATGTGTTAGATCTGGTTCATTCTGACTTATGTGGACCTATGTCTGTACCTTCTAAAGCAGGATTTCTTTACTATGTCATATTCATAGATGACTTCTCTAGGAAAACTTGGATCTATTTCCTTAAGTGTAAAGAGTCATTAGAAATCCTCAAAAGGTTCAAGGAGTTCAAAGCACTTACAGAAAACTTCTCCGGGAAGAAAATAAAAACCTTAAGGACAGACAATGGGAAAGAATACACCTCTGAAGCTTTTAAGGAATTCTGCATGAGTGCTGGAATTAAGAGGGAGTTCACAGTGGCTTACAACCCTCAACAAAATGGGGTTGCTGAAAGGAAAAATAGAACCATTGTAGAAGCTGCCAAAGCAATGTTGCTTGATCAAAACATTGAAACCTCCTTCTGGGCTGAAGCCTCTAGGACTGCTGTCTACATCCAAAATAGATGTCCTCATTCTCATCTTGACAACAAAACTCCTGAAGAAGCCTTCACTGGCATAAAACCTGACATTAGTCACTTTAGGATTTTTGGTTGTCCTGTCTATATTCATGTGCCCAAGGAGAAGAGATTCAAACTTGAACCTTCCGGAAAGCAAGGGATATTTATGGGATATAGTGAAACCTCCAAAGCCTTCAGAATATTCATACCCGGTCAAGATCAAATTGAATTGAGCAGAGATGTCATCTTTGAAGAAGACATTGCAGTTAAGAGGGCAAGAAGTTCTAGTGAGACTGAATCTTTTTCCCCTAGTGTATCTGAAATGGAACCTGCTCCTGAGATTCAGAGGGAGCATACAGAAGAAATGTCACCTGAACTTCCTTCCACTTCAAATGTGAATACAGATATCAATGGCAGAAAGAGACCACTTTGGGCCAAGAAGATGATCAAAGAAGCAGAGAATCATGCAGCACCCAAAGGAACGTTCAGGGAGAGCAAAAGACCCAAATGTTTCTCTAGCTATGTTGCTCTCATGAACGATATCATAAACTCCGAACCTGTCAGTGTTTCAGAAGCCTTCAGACATCAAGCATGGAAAGATGCAATGACGGAGGAATATCAGTCCATTCTGAAGAATGATGTATGGGATGTTGTGCCTAGACCAAAAGGGAAATCTGTTGTCTCTTCCAAATGGCTCTTCAAAATCAAGCATGCTGCTGATGGCAGTATAGAAAAACATAAAGCACGTTTTGTGGCAAGAGGTTTTTCTCAAAAGGAAGGCATTGATTACGAAGAAACATTTGCACCTGTTGCCCGTTACACATCAGTGAGAGTAGTGTTAGCCATTGCAGCAGCTAAAGGCTGGAAGATCCATCAAATGGATGTGAAAACTGCCTTCCTGAATGGAACCATTGAAGAGGAAGTCTATCTGGAACAGCCTGAAGGTTTTGTGATACATAAACCTGACTCACATGTATGCAGACTGAAGAAAGCTCTTTATGGACTTAAACAGGCTCCCAGGGTCTGGTATGAAAGAATTGACAGCTATCTCTTGGAAATAGGATTTTCCAAAAATGAGGCCGACTCCAATCTCTACTTCAAGGTAATCAAAGGTGATATGCTAATAATTATTTTATATGTTGATGACCTGCTGATAACAAGGAGAAGATCACCTCATTGCTCAAGGGAAGCAAGATCTAATTTCTGAATTTGACATGAAAGATTGGGCATTCTACACTACTTCTAGGTTTAGAAGTATGGCAAAAATTAGAGGGCATTATACTAAACCAAGGGAAGTATACTATTGACATTCTGAAAAGATTTGGAATGTTGGATTGTAGACCGATGTCTACACCTATGGAAACCAACCTTCACAAATTGAAAGAAGCAGCATAGAATCCAAGTGTGCAGATCCAACCCTTTACAGACAGATGATTGGATCCTTGATGTATCTGGTTAACACCAGACCTGATATTTGCTATGCAGTGAATGTTCTCAGCCAGTTCATGTGTGAGCCAAAGGAAATTCACTTAATGGTTGTGAAACATATTTTGAGATATCTTCAAGGCACTATTGGATATGGTCTTCTTTACAAGAATGATCAACTAGATCTTCATGGGTACTCTGATTAGATGTTAGAGTAAAATTTAATTAATTTTACTCTCCTCTTAAGATTTCACTTTATGCATATATTAGTCATTTAATAATTAATATTTAATTATTAAATGCTCTCACCTTAGGGTTAGGTTTTCCTTTTTCGGTGTTGATCTCCTTTTTAAGGATTGATCTCTTGTATTGTAATTAATTCTTGATTCATTTTTTTCCTCTGATAATAGATCTTGCACTTTGTCAGAGCCAAAACCCTCGTCTTCGTTCTCTCTCTTTCTCTGTGACAGGTTTCTTGCATGCAGGAGTTTCTTTGGGTTACGTGGATTTGTATTTCTCAAATCCTATATGGTATCAGAGCCAGATCTGCTGCAGCAGCTTTGAAAGTTATTGAGATCGGTTTGGTTGAATCTATTTTTTGTCTTCTGGTTTTTTGGAATAGGGGTACTTTTTTTTGGTGCACTTTAAGCCCAAACGGACCTCACCGTTGAGCTCGCAGCATCTAAAAACCCCTATTTTCATATAATATACGTCTGATTCAGACATAGTTGCTCCATAAGGCAAAAAAATTTGCCCCAAGGCCGTACGGCCCTAGGGCCACGTAGTACGAGAGCCACGAAAAGTAAAAAATCAATTTTTTGCATTTTTGTTAAATAGCCGCCGACCACACTTGTATTTCGGCCGTGAACAGCTTACTCAACAATACGCCCGGAAACCCACCATCGGCAAGCGCGATCGCCGGTGATTCTGCCGCCGACCGCCCATTCACCACGCGTATTTTGACCGCTGAGAACACCGCTTGATCCGGCGAAACCGCGAGAGCCACCATGGCCGCCAAAATTATTGGCCCTCTTCGGTAAATCGAAGATTGTCATCGGTCAGCTCTACGACCGCCAAGCGAATGAGAAGCGTTGGAAAGCTGGCTCCGAGCCCGTTCTAATGGTGCAGGAATTTTTTCAGATTTTTCCAGTTTGATTGCATTTTTTCGCAGTCAAAGTCCGATGAGCCTTTTTGCACTCCGAGGGGCATAACTTGCTCGTTTTTGCTCCGTTTTTTGAAAGCGAATAGGTGTCGGAAAGGTGGTTTTGTGCTCTTTCCAGATCTGCAACCTGTTTCATCAGTAAATTTACCAGGTACACATAATTTTGTCTGAAGCATTTTTTGCTTTCTCAAGCTTTTCAGCTTTAAAAAGTGTACTGAGGTTTGGGTTTTCGTATTGTGGGGGGTGTTTTTTTCTTGCTTTCTGTAATTTTCATCAAAAAACCTGAACACCAAAACTCTCAAAACAAACAAACCCCTTCTGCATCTTCTGTCTAGTTCTGAAAGACCACTTAATAATAATAAAAAAATTCAGAGCAGTTGAGACACAGTTCACAGGATGGCAGACAGACCTATTGAACCTCTTACACCGCATAATTACCACACTTGGAAGGGTCGCATGATGACTCTTCTCCAGTCTCGAGGGTTATGGTCCTGTTTGGATGAGGTTCAGCCTCAGTTGACACGTGCCTTTGAGGTTATGCAGCACAGGAACAATATGGATCAGGCTATGGGTTTGATGGCTTTACACATTTCCGACAGTCTCCTGTTTCATCTTGAGGGTTGTCTCACTCCTCGAGCCATTTGGACCAAGTTTGATGGGCTTTTTGGTACTGTCAACGAGTTCAGAGCTTTGCAGCTTGAGGCAGAGTTAACTTCCTTGGTACCTGATTCATTTCCCTCTATTGAGGACTTTCTGATGAAGTTCAAACAACAAAGATCTATCTTACAGGGTTGTGGTAAGACTAAGACTGATACAGAGTGCATTTTCTTGATCCTCTCCAAGCTTTGAGGTCCATTTCAGATCTTCTCTTCGACCTTCTATTCCACCATGGATGCCTTGGGTGCTCGCCATGTCATGCCTTCTTTTGAGGTCTTTTGTGATCGTCTGACTCGTGAGCAAGCTAAGCTTAAGCAGTTGGATTCTCTTTCAGGTTCACAGAACCAAGCATTGGTAGCCCAGTCCTCCAAAGGAAAATAGAAGCAGAAACCGAAGCCTAAGAAAGATTTAGGGGCTAGTGAGAATCCCTCCAAGCCTCCACCTAAGTCTGATTCAAAACCACAGTTCAATTCTAAATAGGGAAAATATTTGAAGTCTGGTGAGTCTTCCTCCAAGACTAAGAATAAATCTGGTGATCCTTGCAGTTTTTGTGGCAAGGAAGCAAATCTCGTTTCCAAGTGTTGGAAACGTTTAGAGGCTTTGGAGGAAGCCATGCAGTAGCATACTATCAGTGCACCATAGCCTCCTTCACAGCCCACAGGGAAAGGTCATGCTCTTTCTGCATGATCATTGTCCTCGGAATCCACTTGGATTCTAGATTCTGGTGCCTCTCACCATATGACACACACAGAGGATTTGGTCACCACTCTTGCCCCTATAGGCACTAGACATATTGCAGTTGCTGACTTAGCACAACTTTCAGTTTAGGGTTCCGGTACTGTTTCATTGGATGGTGGTTGTCTACAGGATGTGCTTTTGGTTCCTAACATTTCGATCAACCTTCTATCCGTTTATCAGATTTTCCACTCTGGCTCTGGTAAGACAGTTGAGTTCTCACCACATGATGTGGTTATTTGAGATCTTCATGATCCTGACTTGGTTGTGGCTACTGGGAGTGTGGATTCTGCATCTCGCTTATACAGATTTGATGGCTTTGAGAGTTCAGACACTGTTGGTTCCTCTCTTATAGCACATGCAGATTCAGTGAGTAGGCTTTGGCATGAGCGTTTTGGCCATATCAATTATAGATATCTACAGCAGATGAGTACACAGGCACTTGTGATTGGGCTTCCACCGATTTCTTGTACTGATGGTGTATGTTGTGGTTGTGTCCTTGGAAAACATCATCGAGATCCTTTTCCTAAGGGTCGAGCCACTCGTGCTAGGGCAGCCCTAGAGTTGGTACACAGTGATCTTATGTCCTTTCCGACTCCTTCCTTTTCAGGGGCCCGCTATGTGCTCACTTTTATTGATGACTTCTCCAGACGTACATGGGTGTACTTTCTTAAGTACAAGTCTGAAGTCTTTGATTCATTCCGGACTTTTAAGACTTTTGTGGAGAAGCAATCTGGACTTTCTATCAGGAGGATACGCACAGATAATGGGGGGGAGTATGTTAATTAGGCTTTCAGAGATTTTTGCACTGAGCATGGTTTACAGCATCAGTTTACAGTTCCTTACACCCCTCAGCAGAATGGTATTGCTGAGAGAAAGAACAGAACCTTACGGGAGATGGCAAATTGTATGATACAGTCTCCAGCTATGAGTTCTTCATTTTGGGCTGAGGCAGTCAATTGTGCCAATTATATTCAAAATCGGATGCCTCATAAGGCATTGCGACATATGACTCCTGAGGAGGCTTGGACCCATGTCAAGCCTGATGTTTCTACATTCCGAGTTTTTGGTAGTGAGGCTTGGGCATTTATTCCTGATGCTCAGTGGAAAGCCATGGAGAGGAAGAGCCGACCACTCATATTTATTGGCTACTGTGAGGATGTTAAGGCATACAGGTTGTTTGATCCTGATTCCAGAGAGGTCTTGTTTCGACGGGATGTCCAGTTTGATGAGCGCTATCCTTAGATGGATTCTCCATCACCAGCTTCTCCCTCATTGCCTACTCCTTCCTCTTCATCTCTTGAGGATTACTTATCTCTTGAGGATGATGTAGATGATGATCCACCATCTCCACCACCACCAGTTGCTCCATCTTTGCCTAGGTGGGCCCATGTTACTATTGATGCAGCTAGTTCTTTGGCAGGTGATCCTTAAGATACTCGTCGTACTCGTGCTCAGACATCTAGTTCTAGTCTTTTGAGTCATGCCATTTTGGATGATCCTCAAAAGTTTTCAGAGGCGACAGGTCACCTTGAGTGGGATAGGGCTATGGATGAGGAGTATTCTTCTTTGATGAAGAATCATACTTGGGATTTTTGTCCTCTTCCTAAGGGAAGAAAGTTGGTTCGGTGCAAGTGGGTGTACCGTACCAAGTATGCTGCAGATGGTTCTATTGATATAGAGGTATAAGGCCGTCTTGTTGCAAGGGTTTTCGGGTAGAGGTGATACGGCTTCTCGAGACCTTTGCTCTTAGCTAAGATAAAATTCTACTCCTTTGAGGTACTTTCACTTGCGGCTTCACGGGGATGGGCCGGTGTTTAGGATGGATGTGAAGGGAGTGCCTTCTTGCATGGAGACCACCATGAGGAGAGATCTATATGGAGCAGCCAAAGGGATTAAGTCACGAGGACACTTCTTTGGTTCTGGAGACCGGCGTTCATTGTATGGTCTCAAACAAGCCCCTCGGGCTTGGTATGAGAAGATGGACTCCTTCTTGCTTTCCTCTCACTTCACACGCTGTCATTCCGATCACACTGTGTATATTCAGAGTCAGGAGGGTGATCTTTTGATTCTTGTGCTATATGTAGATGATCTCATCCTTACAGGTAGCTCATCCTCCATGATTCAGAGTGTTCAGAGAGCTTTGATGGAGCAGTTTGAGATGACAGATCTTGGTCTCTTGCACTTCTTTCTGGGTCTACAGGTTATTCAGTCTTCGGATGGGATTTCCATATTTCAGGAGAAGTATGCTCTCGATATGCTTCAGCGATTTGGCATGCTTGATTGCAAGTCTGCCCCCACTCCATTTCAGTCAGGTGTTGTTTTGTCTTCCACTTGCTCTACTCCTTCAGTAGACCCCACTTTATATAGGCAATTGGTTGGCAGTTTGTTGTACTGACACATTCTTGTCCTGATCTTTCCTTTGCGGTTGGCCTTGTCTCTCAGTTCTCCCATGATCCTCATGAGAGCCATTGGCAAAGCAATAAGCATTATTACGCGGTACATTGAGGCACCACTCATTATGGCATTCACACTACGCCAGGATCCCCTCCCATCATTGACTTCAGCTCCGATTGGGGTGATGTCAATGATCAATCTACCGGCACAATGTTTGTAGTTGGTCCTATCCGCACATGGTCTTGCAAAGAAGCTGATGCACTTTATTGCATTATCATCTGACGTCTGAAACAGCGGTGTTAACTAGTCGAGGAGGTTTTATGGCTTGGCGGGTTATTAACGAGTTTGGGTTTCCTCCATATTGTCCACTATTCTTTGGTGTGACAATCGATTACCATTCACATTTCTCGCCAACCCAATGGAATTATCGGCGGACAAAGCACATTGAAATCCACATGCACTTCATCGAGGCGGTTGATTCGGAGATGGTTCTCATCTTGGAGTACATTCCTATAGAGGCGAGGTTGCAGACATCTTCACTAAACCTTTAGCATCTCCACACTATCTTCAGTTGCGCTCCATGCTTGGGGTGAAGGAAGTTGTCCTTTGGGGGTCTCAGTGAGGCCTTCCTTCCTTCATGTTTTCTTTTCAGCATGATTCTTTATCTCTTTTTGGAGAGGAGTTTTTTCCCACTGGGTTTTCTCCTTTACTCCGCTTTATAGAGATTTTCTTGTATTCGGGTACCTGATCAGGCCATGTTGCCAGGACCCTTTGTTGCATTGTATCTCCTTTGCTTTTTTCTGCATTGTTTGTAGCTGCATTGTAGCTCATCTTAAGGGGGGGTGTTAGAGTAAAGTAATTAATTAACTTTACTCTCCTCTTAAGATTTCACTTTATGCATATATTAGTCATTTAATAATTAATATTTAATTATTAAATGTTCTCACCTTAGGGTTAGGTTTTCCTTTCGGTGTTGATCTCCTTTTTAAGGATTGATCTCTTGTATTGTAATTAATTCTTGATTCATTTTTTCCTCTGATAATACATCTTTTACTTTGTCAGAGCCAAAACCCTTGTCTTCGTTCTATATCTTTCTCTGTGACAGGTTTCTTGCATGCAAGTTTCTTTGGGTTCTGTGGATTTGTATTTCTCAAATCCCACCATTAGATTGAAATTTGGAAGTATAACCGATCGAAAAAGCACATCAGGATGTTGCTTCAGTTTAGGATCTGCTATGATCTCTTGGATTTGCAGAAAACAATCTTCAGTTGCACAGAGCTCAACAGAAGCTGAGTACATTGCAGCCTCTATGGGTGCAAGAGAAGCAGTTTGGCTTCGTAAATTGCTTGTGGGACTCTTTGGTGAACCCTTGAATCCTACAATTATTCATTGTGATAATCAGAGTTGCATCAAACTCTCTGTAAATCCTGTCTTTCATGATAGATCAAAGCACATTGAGATCCCCTATCATTATGTAAGAGATATGGTGGAAAAGAAAGTAATTCAGTTGGAGTATATCAATACAAATGATCAAACTGCAGACATTCTCACCAAGCCTCTCTCCCGAATCAAGGTGGAGCACTTCAGGAAGAAACTTGGTATGGTTGAAATGTAATTTGTTATTTATGTTTGAAATACAAATTGTTTATAAATTGTACTAATATATATATAAAGATGTTTTAATGTGTAAAACACTTTTGTCATGCGTGTGACTCCATGACTTTATGGGCCTACTTCCCCTGTGTACATTATTGAAAGGTGACGATCTTTCTAATAATGAACACTTGTATTTGACATTGTAAAGTGACAACTCTACAATGAAAACTATCATGATAGATGTCATGTGACTTGATATCTCTAGATATGTCATGGTAGTATCTCTTGGACACTTTGGTTGATATCATGGGACGTGATATCATTTTGTAGATCATTGTGATCCTTAAGAGATAGTCATGGTGGATATTTATATCCATGGATATGCCATGAATTATGGTAGACATCATGTGACTTGATGTCAGTGCACAGACCATAATAAAGATGTGTTATGAAGAATGTCATGTGACTTGACAAACTTTGAGAAAACATATCATATCTTCGATATCACGTGTAAAGGTGATATCTCCACTTATTTGATTTGAAATATCTTCCCTAGCTAAGAGGGCGTGTTGATGAATTGTAGCTTAGGTCAGATATAAGCGATGATTGCTATAAAGCATCATCATCGCTTATATAAGATCTGAAGTTCTTCATGTTTCCAGAAATAAGTAATATGATCGAATTTTATAATGCTTGCATAAAATCGTAATTATTTGATGCTCTGAATTCGCAGTGTTTAAATTCGGGATTATTATAACACATCTGCCTTGCATAAAGGTGTGTCTATTTGTTAAACCGAATAAACATTAGTTATGAGAAGAATCCGCGCCCTAAGGAACACGTCTCTTGAGCAGACGTGCCTCCACGTGTGGAGACACGTCTTCTCAAGAGACGCATCTCTTGAAGGCGGATCTCGTATCATATAAAAGTTGATTCCAATTTAAATATGCAGACATCGAAATCATTAATGTTCTGCATTCAGTTCATTTTGCAATAAAAGGAAGAACTCAGAAATTCGCATTTGTCTTAGAATTTATTAATCAGTATCTTAGACCTTCTTAGTTTATTCTTAGCCTTAGGATCTAGTCCTATTCAGATTTGTTTACATTTACATCTTTAATGCGAATATTCACTTAGAAAAGCTTCTTTTGCAAAGTCATTAATGCTAGATTTCTCCCTGAGATTTTGTATAGCATTTTAGTGGATGGCTTCATTATAGCATATTAATCTTGGCAAGAGATTGAGAGGAGAGCACCAGTTATTTCCATTTAATTCAATTTAATTTTTTTTAATAAATACCACAAAGAATATTCTGGTTCAGGGTTTCAGCTACTAGAAGGGTTTGCAACAACAATTGGAAGAGAAAAGAAAGTATGCCAAATGGACATGTAATTACTGATATTCAATTGCATCCCCAAGAGAGTCACATTATGCACCCATGGTTTTGTTTGATCTCTAAAGTACAGAGGTATCTATATTTTATGAAAATCTTACTGCGCGGCAACACAAACATTGTCCATTACAAATAGCCCTATCTATGTGTAAGCATCTTACTTACTAAATAGCAAAAAACATATATCAATACCTAACGATCTCAAATGAGTGGATCGGGGAATCCCAGACATAATACTCCCATGCAAAGAAGCATTTAGAGCATGAATGCACTACCATGCTCAAAACACAAGAAAAATCTAGGTAATTGTGTATGAATCATGAATAGTTGTTTCATTAATCATTTTCTTTCTTCCTGTTATTTGCATTGTATCTCTTTCATGCTATGTATATCTGCTAATAAGAATGAAAATACCAAGAAATCTGCATTTACTTGATTGAATGAGATATAAGAGTCAACAACAAATTCAACACTTTGTATTCACTTTTAAAAATTTCAGCTTATTTAAGTTTGTCTTAAAATTATTTCTGGTTTAAAGTTAAAACATTAGATTTTATGGTCATTTTAATAGCCATCCCCTGTTGTTCCCAAAATCTGGAAATTTTTTCCACGTCCTGAAACCTGAAGAAACACCAGCCTATGGACACTCCCTTTAATATGATGAATGACTAGACTGGGATAAGCAAACCTTATTTATTTCCTTTTAAAAGAGAGATTGTTGCTTATCATTTATGTACAACCCACTGAATTTTTAAATTTATCTATTTATAGGTATTGTCAAATTGGCGAGGCTAATTTGTATTATTCTGTGAGGACCTTTTATGATTATAACTCAGAAGGAAACAAATTAATTTGACTGGTAGTCAATGTAAGTCATTTTGTTCAGGTCATAGAGTTTACATGGTTTTGTTTTATTTACATTTAACCATACACCATGCATACACCCAATTTTTTAATACAAAAAACTGCTCTTCATTAGGAGGGCATGGCTATCTTCCAAGATGAACTTCACTTGTTCCTGTAATTTGCAAGTTGCAATACTGCTTCACTCTGGCTACAAAGCAGCTAATTTTTTTTTAAACGAGATTACACAATGAACTCATCATTAACATACTTGATGACACAGCTTTTTTTATTATGACTTTGTCATTGCATATCTGCAACTGCTCACAAGGGCCAACAACCATGGGATAGCCAGCAAGTTTATTGAGATTATGGTTCCCAGTGTATGTATGTCCATACTGGCAATTTACTGTAATTCTGTAGACTGCAGGACAAAAGCACAATGGAATTGGGGCAGTTAAAAAAAGGTCCTCAAAGAAATGTGATCTCGTGGAAAACCGTGATTTACAGGACATGTTCAAAATGGGTTTTCTGAAGAGGCCTTCAAAACTTTTAAGTGCCCAACTTCTTAGCCTTTGGAAGCATCCTTCCGGCCTGTGCATGAATTGGGGCTTTGAATGAGGGTATAAACAAAAGAAAATACAACTGTAACTTTTAGATGGTGGGGGCAGAGTAGGATAAGATCACACAAAAATACGCCAACAGTCAATGCAAAGTCATTTTACTTGTGAGGTTTTCTCATAAGAAATTGAGGCAGCTAATGTGGGGGAAGTTAGTTAGATGAGACATTTAAGCTTCTTTTATGTCTAATGGCAGCCATGTCATTGCGCTTTTGGTTCCACAAGATATAGGATCATGTGGAACCATGTCTATGCAAAGTGTTCTCTCAGACAGAACCAGCTGAAGAAAATATTGCAGCTTCCCTCTTGCAATCATAATAGATAAAGTAGAACAAAACAAATAAAATAGATGCTAATACTTCTAAAAATGGCTAATAAAGATAGAATTAAAAAAAATCGTAATTGTATACAGAAATATGATACTT
Source organism: Sequoia sempervirens (assembly GCA_007258455.2). Classification (NCBI taxonomy): domain Eukaryota; kingdom Viridiplantae; phylum Streptophyta; class Pinopsida; order Cupressales; family Cupressaceae; genus Sequoia; species Sequoia sempervirens. The sequence goes on from VDFB02228434.1 coordinate 21,338, forward strand.
AGCTGAGCCTGTAACCTGACAGTTAAATGACAGTGCATGGCCACTTATCCAAAGTTTTATTGCACTCATTCTCAGAGCCCAGATGGTAAGAAATAACCAAATGTATTCTCGTAGGGTTCCCTGGAAGTCCTCAGCATTTCAAGGTTGAAATTAAATAAATTCAGTTGAATTGAAGTTGAAGAAAATATAGTATTGTTACAACTACCATAGCAGGAAGATAACAAGCTACCACAGGAGAACTCTCTATTCAAATGCAATCCCAAATGTTCAAAACTCGTAAACTAAGAGTGGAAGAAGAACATTACAAATACATACAAGCTAATACAAATTTAAATACGAAATACATAGAAGAAGTAATTTAGCCGAGGGAAATACGAAAATTGCATGCCTTGTGTGGAGAATAAGTCAAGATTCTGCAGAAATCGCCTCTTGCTGCTTACGGAACCCTAGCAAAGGAGAATTAAACCCTGGATCTCTCGGTAGAGGACGGAACCCTAGCAAACCAGAAAATGAACGGTGAGTGGGTGAGTCGGTCTGAAGCAGGCTTATAGGAAGCCCTGCCCGTGACGAAGCAGCTCCGAGGCGGTTGGCAAGCAGCTGCGTAGCGGCCTCAGGGCGCATGAAGTGTGTATACACAGGCGTGCCAGCAAAAAGTAAAAACCTGCCGATAACAAACATAATTTTTTTTTAACCCGCTGGCAGTCAGGTTCCCGCGTTGATGATACCCGGAGAAAACTTCCCGGCGTGACAACTTCCGGCGTGAGACAACTTCCCGGCGTGAGACAACTTCACGGCCGAAAGCTCACGCATAATATAGCCTATCGGCTAAACTATCGGCTAAATTATATATCCTTCTCCAGCTGCAGTAATAATATTATTTTTGGAATTCAAATTTGAATGAATGACATTATACCATGTCTACCAAAATAAAATTCAACTTTTATCACGAAAAAATGTAGCACTACCTAAATTCTCCTGTTTGCACCATTATAATTTAGCTTTGCTGCTAATGCCAAATCCATAAAGCATAAAGAGCATGTAGTCAACTTGACTCTGCTGCCTCTGGCAGAATTATTTGGTTACAACTAAAGAAATACAAATTCTTCAATCGCCAAAAAATCACGAATCACCTCTAACGTTTTCTTTGGAGCTTCTTCATCTACTTGCCATGATTGTCTTTCTCCCAGGAGCAGATCTTCCATCACATATAAAGCCTGCATTGACATTTCCAGAACCAAGAAAGCTTTCCACTTTTTCAATTATGCTAGGTTGATCAACTTGCCCACAAAGTATGAGACTTCCTTCGAGACTAAATCCACACCAAAGTTCCTAACCTTAGTAAGGTGCAGAATTCCATCCGCCATTCCTGCCAGCCATCAAAAGTTCCTTTGACTCAGTGCATCCAGAGCGACCACTACTCCAGCCAAACCATGGAACTGAATTTTACAATAAACATACAGTTTAGAAAGATGTGTAAAACTAGGGCCAATGCATGTGACAATCTTCAAATGAATGAAAAAGTATCAATATAAGATCTTCTAAAGCAACTTATCAAACATGAATTAACATAATTTCTGAATTACTAATTGGATAACGGAATTTCAAAACCAGATCCTTATTCCACTCAACTGATAAAAATAAAGGATATGTATTTCATTTGTCCAAAGGAATGAGATGAAAGCCACTCAATTTAAAACATGATGGATAGAGTGGAAAGCTTTTGCTTGACACAATGCCCTACAAAAAGGCAGCTATATGTGCAGAGCTTATTAGCAATGCTAATTGAATACACACAGTGTTGATAAAGAAAGTTAAAACATTATGAATCAGTACTGTTGATATTTGTTTCAACCTTAGTTCATTGCTACTTAAAAATCAGCTCAAACCTGCATAGCACACAAACTTAGACCACTGAAACCAGTAAAAGCAAATATCCTTATAACAACATTGATAATAGCGAGCATGCGATGTTCTGGTGGTGCTTAAACCCCTGTGTTTTCCCATTTTAACAGTTCTACCCCTAAAATAGCACACGTACAACCTGCATGTTTGGGTCAAAGCCTAGAGAGGTTTCATGTATATGGACAGAGTCCCACATCTTTCCCTCCACTCCATACCATAGCATGACATGGCAAAGGGGAAGCCTAGATTCAAATCCCCCTACACAGTAAGGCAAAGCAATCATATTTTAATTTTGAGAAAATGGCATATTCCTATAATGAGATTTCATTCTTGATTAATGCTTCCATATTTACCAAGAGACTAAACCAGTATCTTCAGCAGCATTTTCATTTTACTTATTATTTATTCACAGATGCAACCATGGACCTATCAAAGAATTGCCACAATGCGCCAATGTTTGTGAGAACAGAACTTGTTAACTTTGCATTGGTGTATATAGATTTTAACAAGGCAAAGATAGCTGAGTAAAATAAAACCTTCTATGGTTGCCACATACAGCAAAATGTAAACAATGGCTATCAGAATTTGTTTCATGTCCCTTCCTTTCTAGACGGCCTCCAACACCCTCAAAACAGAAAAGAAGTGTTCTTTAACAGTATATATATATAAAATATGTTTATTTAAATTAATTTTCAAAATTTAAACCGGGTGTCTAGAATAGAACCAATGGGTCCAATCCAAGGAAGGTATAAAGACAAGTTTCTGTTCTTCATTTGCTCATCTGATTTTTCCTAATTTCATTATTGGTTCAAATCCAAGCTTTCACAATCGAGGACAGAACCCCTTAACTGCAAAATCTTGAGGTTAGGATGCCAAATCCTATCCTCTTCCTTGGCAATTCTACATAGGAATTGCAGCTTGCTGATCAGTGGATTATTTCAGGTCTGTCCATTTCAAGTTGTTGTTCACAAGATGCACCAGATTGGGGAAAAGGGGCTGTTGTGACCTAATTCACACCTCACCCCATTGCAAATGGGGACCCTCGTATTTTTGCTTTTAGGGTTTTGTCGTTGCGTCTTGGTTTTCTCCGGTCTCCGTTTGGGGTTTTGAGTCAGAATTTTGAATGGTCACCCGAGTCAAGCAAATGAGTTTTAAAATGAATCGGTCAATATAAAGCGTCACCATGTCGTGTTTAAATTTTGGGGAGGCGAAGATCACATTGTCGTTCAGTCAAAATCCGACACCTCAAGTTTTAGGGTTTCTCACCGGGCCCCTATTTTTTAGGACCTACTTTTTTGGGACTTTTGTGCAATTCTGAGATCCCTACTTTTTAGGGTCTATTTTTGGAAAGTTGCTATTTTGGAAAATTTCTATTTTTAGAAAGTTGCTATATTTGGAAAGGGCTCGAGTTTCAAAATCCCTCAAGAGTTAGCGAGAACAGCGAAACTCTCAGAAAATCGATTCAAAATTTTTTTGAAATTTTGGTAAAATTCTGGAAAATCACATAAAAGTTCAAAAAATCTGGAAAATTTGTTCAAAAATGGTGAGAAATTCTGGAAAATCACAGAGAATTCTGGAAAAAGCACAGAAAATGGTGAGTTAGATGAAAGAATCAGTCATGAAATCATCAAGAAATGGATAAAAGTCTGAGGCACATGTAAAAATCTGAGAAATTCATCCGGAAAATCCATGAGAAATCTGGAAAATCTGAGAAAATCTGAACATTATGGCACGTCAATGGTGAATATCTTCAGCCAAGCAATGCAATGGCAATAAATCTGATCAAGTCCGCCCTTATATGGCTGTATAAAGGTTGGCAATGGCCAACTAAAGGCTGAAGTCCGCCTGGTCAAAGATGTCAATGGCAAACAAAAAGCTGAAGTCCGCCCATGGAGAAGAGGAAAATGTCTAAGGCGATGAGGCAATGGCTAAACACAAGCTGAAGTCCGCCCTTGTCATGGTCAACCACTAGCCAAAGTCCGCCCTTGATGAATATTGGAATGGCATGGGATCCTATGAAGTCCGCCCAGCTAGAATGGAAATGGCTTAGAAATGCATGAAGTGAAAAGCCCTCTAAGTGGCGAGCTAAAGTTACCAAGTCCAGCCCTCCAACCAAGACCCAGGGCAACAAATGAAGGAAGTCCGCATTGGATAGTTTCAAAGTGGCAAGCCAAGACCCAAAGTCTGCCCATGTCAAAGAAGTCAAGTGGCAAACATAAGGAGAAAGTCCACCCTAGGCATAAAGTGAATGGCAAAGAAAAGATCCAAAGTCCGCCCCTTGAGCAAAAGACAAAGTGGCTAAGGCATAGCCAAGGAAGGATGAAGTGGCAAGAAAAATGCTAAAGTCCGCCCCAAGAAAAATAGCCCAACACTTGGAAAATTCAGTCTAGTCCATGATAAATTGGTATGAGAAAATTAGAAAGAATGAAGTGGCCAAAACAACTAGCAAGTCCGCCATGCTTAGAGGTGTGAAAAAATTAAAATTTTGCCTAAGTGTGAACCTTTGGAAAGAGATAGAAAATATGCATAACTTAGAAAAGTCATTACAAAATCAAGCAAATGGCCAAATAAAGTTGGACATGGCAAAATAATTTTAGACGAAAAAAATAATTTATGGATAAATAAAATTGGATATGGCGAGATAAATTTTGGAAAAAGAAAGAAATTCATGGCCGAATAAATTGGATGATAGAGATTATGGCAAGAAAATTGGACAAAATGAAAATTTGCCTAAGGCATTGGCAAGAAAAATTCGAAAAAATCAAATTGCCTTGGACAAAGATAATTCGCCATAAAACGAATGGGTTGGAATGGACACATAAAATAATTGTTTTAATTATTTTAATCATTTATTTTCCAACACCCAAAAGGATAAGTCTTAAAAAATTCGAAATTGGAAAGAAAGATAAAGAGCTTTGTTAAACTAGAAATGAAATTAGAAACTTTCCCGGACGAGATTATTGAAGATAGAACTTGCCATCCGGAAGCAAAGTGAAAGATGAGTTTGAACTTGATTCGAAGGAAACAATGTAAATTTGCTAAAATGATCGATCTTCTCACCTCTATAAGTGATTTCACTTCTCATTTGTGCAATCATTCGATTTTGAGAAGAAAAGTTGTGAGAAGAGACTTGTTTAAGGCAAAAGGTTGAGAAAATCTGCAGCGAAGAGAAAGAAATATTTTTTTTATCAGCTTGCATTGTGATTGTGATCACTTTTCTCCAGAAGTCACAGGCAGATTTACTTTGCCCAATTCACTTTGGCATATGACTTCATCATTTATTTTCTTTCCAGCTTGCTTTTTCACGAAGTCTAAATTGATAATTAGCTGGAATGTCCTTCGAAGTAATTTAAATTTCGAATGCTGATTATTCTTTCTACTTGTTCTTGCAGATCTATTTTCGAAGCAGTGAAGATAAAGTTTGCAAGCAAAGGTGTGCAAACACAATCGAAAATCAAGTCCAAGTGGGAGCACGTCGTGGACACTGATCTTGGCCACGTTGATCTCGAGGACTTCCGGAAGAGAATGTACAGGACTGACAGACGTCTGCCTACACCAATTGCCATGAGGATGATGCGCAATGGAATCGTCCACGCAGCTAGATTTCCACCAGCTAAAGAATGCCCGGAACTGATGGTAGAATGCGCACTACATTACAATGCATGAGACAGACAGATAGAAGCTCTTGACGGAAGAGTCCTTGCCTATTTATCCGAGCCAGCAATCCAAGAAACCTTTGGAATTCCAGTGTACAATCGAACATCCTATCGCACCAAGGAAGATGCACTCAAGCTTTATCAGAGCCAGCAAGATCTTTGTGCATCCAACATAAACAAGAATTGGTTACTAAAGCCCAAGCCTACTGCAGGCAAGATGCCAAAGAAATTGATCAAAACCCACTTCAAAGAGGAATATGGTGACATCGTTTTGCTACTAAATAGAATAGTAGGTAGTGCCCACGGTGCTCCTTTTGAAAATTGGATGTACTATTTTATTGATGAAATAATCACTGGAGTCAAGATGTTCAATTGGTCCAAAATGATTAGTGATAGCCTGCACGAGCAATTGGTCAACTTTGAAGAGACCAAAACTTTTCACATGAGCTTATACATCGTATATTCACTTGCAAGATATTACAAGTATCCTGGTTTGACCTGCAAAGGCGTGGTCGGCAATGGTGAAGGGCAACTCAAAGCTTACGATTGCTATCCACAGTTGCAACTGAAAGAGAAGTCTCATTTCCGGCGAGCTCATGACGCCTCCTTAATGTACATCACCCGGCTTCTTCAAGGCGGAACTCACCAAAGACTCTCACATGAAGCCAAGAGCCTAATTAGTCGGTATGGATTCTGGTTCATTCAATATCCTAAGTTCACCTACATCAGAATCCAAGGATTCTCAGGAAATCCTTACAGACTTCCTATCTATCTGACCAACAAGATGGTATTGCTGGAAGTGCTGAGGCAATTAGAAACGTATCAGAATATTCAAAGACCAAAGCAGAAAGCTGCTGTCACCTTTCCCTTTTTCATCGGCAACATGGAGGAGTCATGTCCGACAGCACAAGCAGCAGAGGTTGCTCGACTGGAAATTCAACAATATCCATTCATATCATACAAATCCAGGAACAACTTTGATCCGCTCCATCACATCAAAACCGTGGACGGAGAAAGGTACAAGCATCGAGTTGACTTAGAGGACTTCTGGGCCAACGCAGCAGATGAATACGATGTAAGAAGAAGGTTATGGTCAAGATTGCCATTGAGCATGATAAGGGCAACAGAGCTCTTCAAAATACCTGATCAACTGCAAGATGATGGAATATATGTGCAGCCCGGGCTTGAAAATAGACCCGCCACTCCTATGAAATGGTTCGAACCTAAGATGGGTGATCTAGCCACTTTGATGCGCCCTGTTTTCAAGTACTCTCAGTGGTGGATAGATCGGCAGGTGGAAGTCCTAAGACAGAGAAATGTGCATTTCACCTATGAGTTGATGGGCGATACATAATCATGTTCTTCAAATGTCGGTGCATCTCGTGGAGATGGACCAACAGATGCTGCCAACTCAAGAAAGAGGAAAGAAGTTGATAAATCTGCAAGACAAGACAAGGATAAAATGGTAGATGAAGGGCCTTCTCGAAAGAAGCACAAGTCTAAACCCCTTCAGTCGGCCACTTCCAGGAACATAGAAGAAATACTCGCCATGGATAGAGAATCTTTGGAAAATGCTAGGATCCCTTCCCCAGTCGAAAATGTGGAGCCAATACAAGTAGAAGATGATGATCAACCTTCTCCAGCAAGCACAGAAATCCTAGAATCAGATAATGATACAGACATTATGGATGGAGAATTCGAGGAAGGAATGATTTCCGCCCTCAAAGGAATCCAAGATGACCCATCCGTCCAAGAAATCCAGGGTATGCAATTGGTCCAAGAAGTTCAAAGTATGCCAGAAATTCAGGAAGAGCAGGAAGTACAGGATATACAGGACGTCCAAGATCAACAGGAGGACGGAACTGAGCAGCCAACAATCCCAGAGTGGCTGAGTGAAAGATTGAAAAGAAAGGCGCCAGTAGAGGTCCTTGAGG